>JAECWM010000089.1:0-144501 GCA_018150695.1 Drosophila oshimai
AGCTTTTCAAAATGGTCATATTCAGTAAAAATTTCAAAATTTTCTGAATAAAGGTTTTTAAGATATACGCGGTTCAAACACGATGCACAAATTTGTGTCTTCCGCTCAACAACGTATAAAAAATCTTCCGCTCACAGAAGGGTTAATTAATATTCAGTAACAAAATATTCTCCAGAAAACTTACTTGTGGAGGCAAAACTGGATCAGGAAACACGGGCCTTTCACAGCTGATTTTTGCGTTCTGCATCAAAGCTTTGGCCAAATTCTCGGAATGCATCTGGGCCTGGCTAAGAATCAAGCTGCCACGTTGCCGGATCTTCTCCAATAGCTCCCAACGCATTTGAACGGTGGTGTCTACGAACTCCTGCTCCATGGTGATAAAGGAGTCCCCAGATGCTAGGTCCTTCAACTGCTCGACATTCAAATCGCCCCAGTTGTATTCCATCTTCGAATCCGACATTATTATTGTATAATAAATAGGAACTAATTCGGGAATGTGCTCCGTGCTCTCGGTGATGATGTGATGCCTGCTAATGTGGAGTGGCTGGGATTCCGGTTACATTCAATTATCGGCCTACTCTGAGCCCGGGTTTCAGGTAAAATGTTTGGGCATTAGTGAAAATTTCATTTGGACGTGCTGGCATGAATAATGTACAGATGTACAGTATTCCGACTGACACTTGGTGGTCCAGACTCCGAACTCCGGACTCCGGAGGGTAGTGTAGCTGCCTGCAGTTTCCGCTCCCAACCGGTTGCATTTTCAAGGGGGGACTTGGGGTTGACGATGTCAGTTTCCTGTCCAACTGTCTGTCCTCGTCAGTCCGGGACGTCTATGTGGTGTCAATTTGATTGCAAAGGTAATTCAAATAATCTCATCATACACAATCAACCTGTGTATCCTGCCCTGCCCCTGTCCTGTCCTGTCCTGTCCTGTTCCTTCATCCCCAATCCCAATCTCCATTTGGAACGTCAACTTCAAAGCGAGCACTGCAAATAAATCAAATTAAATTTAACGTTTTTATTATTTTGCCTGGTTGTGGGGGAGAAATTTCATTTTCAGCAACTGATTTCGTTGGATTTCATTAAAAAGGTTCTCTATAATTTAATTGATTAAAAGATGGAATATAAAAGTGCGAAATGTGTATATACTCGTATTTTAATCCTCTTCAGCTAATGATTGCGAACTGACCAAACACACATTTAAAAAGTTTGTTAATTGATTTTGTTTGTTGGGATTCAAATGAAAACTTTATTGAAATATATATGTATGTATACAAATACAAACAAATAATGTTTTAAATACCAGCTACCAGAAATAAGAGCTTTTGTTTTCACAAACAGAAGGTGTCGCATCTAATGAAGCCATTAAAAGTAGTTCTTCTTATTTACCATTACAGTTTTCACACACTCCCCGTGTAAGCTGTAAAAGTTTGCTAATCTAGCACATTTTTTTTGATTAACCACAACAAGTTGTTTGAAGGTTTGTGGCCATAATCCACTGGAGCTGCCTGCAAATCACCCCGTCCTGATTAGAACTATGTAAATACACATGTTAGCTAGGATATGTGGGGGCTCCGAAAAACACACATATGCTGGTAACTTTTTAAAAGCCCCTCCAGATAGCCAACATTGCTTACAAAATAAAAGTTTGGCCTTATATGTATCTCTGATAGACATTAGTAAGGCGAAAAGTTAACAAAAGGGCAGAGTGAGTGAGTTGGAGTACTGGGAAAAACTTACCGACTGATAAACGTGCCTCACAAACAGAGAGCAAAAGTTATCCCCGAAACTTGCCGCAAAACAAAAACTCGTTCTTCCTATCTCTGCGATAATTGCTCCTTTAACTAGGGAATTTTTTTTTTTGGCCAAAACCCACTCCTTATTAGTTTGTAACTGGGTGGTGGAGCTGGTGGGGCTTTAGGTCTTTGTGTATTATCTTTCAGTTTGCAATTAGTGGCTCATTTAAAAGAGATTTGCAGCAGCGACTTTTGCTGATTGGATTGGCTCCAATTTCCAGTTTCGAAATGGAGGGTCAAAGGTTCCACAATCCACGGAGTTCCGGAATGATTGAAATTTGAGCCGGAGGGCGTTATGTGGGGCGGAACAATGCCACCATCCCAATCCACCATCCACCATCATCCATGCGAACAGGTTCGCCGTGCAAAACATTAAACGCTACGACTTTTCCTTTTACCCACATTCTTCTCGAACCATTTAACCCGTGCGCAATTTTCATAAAACGAAATTATTAAAATTGTTTATTCGGGTCTGTCGTGTGTGGCCATGTGTGTCGTTGCCGCTCTTGGATGTTCACCCTCTGCCCCAAAAAAAAACATTGTTATTGAGCAGTTAACTATACAGAAAAGCAACTTTAAATTAAATTGAAGATGGTAACAGAAAATGGTTGTGCCGAACATTCATTAAAACTTATCCTTTGTTCATAGGACAAAGTGTTAGGGTTTTCAATAATGTATTCCTTAACAACATATTTTTTCAATAAATTAAAATTAAATTTATAACAAAACTTTAGATGAAGGATAAAACATATTAATTATTAACAAGAAAGAACGCTATAGTCGGGTTTCCCGACTATAAGATTTGCGATACTCATTTGCCCTCATTAAAAAAACAAAACGAGAAAAAACGATAGAGTCGCCACCTATGGGGCAACATTATCTACATTTGTAAATTTTACATTCACAAACACGTGTATGTAAAATATGTATGTAGACAGATTCAAGGCATAGCAAAATGTTCTATAACTTCTTTATTATTTATTAGAGCATAAAATGGTTCGGAATGTAGTAAGACAGTGCACATATCATTATATTTCTTTTAAAACCGCAAAGATTGCATAAAAAATGAGAGCGCCACAGATTTTTGCGGTTTGTGGGCGTTAAAAGGGGCGTGGCCAGGTTTTGAAACAAACTTGATCTGCGCCTTGCTTATAGAAGTCTGTGTGCAAAATTTGGTGGCTCTAGCTCTTATAGTTCCCGAGATCTCGATGTTTGTGCGGACAGACGGACGGACGGACGGACGGACGGACAGACAGACATTTGATCGTTTACAGTATTTGCTTACTCTTCGAGTATCGCAAATAAAAACAGCTAAAAAATCAAATCAAACTTTTTGTTGTTATTTAAAAATTTTGCACAGCTAAATCTTGAATAAATAATTTGTATTTAAAATGTTTTCATTGTATAAAATCTTTTCATTAAATAAATAAATAAATTAAATAATAATAATAAATAAAATGCAATCTAAATCTTGAATAAATAATTTGTATTTAAAATGTTTTCATTGGAAGAATCTTTTCAAAAATAAATAAATAAAATAAAATTCAAGCTAAACTTGAATAAATAACTTTGATTTAAAATGTTTTTATTGGTTGTTAGCATTGACGAATTATTAAACACTGCGGCTGATGTATTTTTCACATTATTTAGGCCACAATTCTTTTTCGAACAATTTTAAATAGAGCCGTTTTTCGCCGCAGGACATTTTACATGCTGACAAAATGAATTGAGAATTTATTCATCGATATGTTTACGTCAGGCGGCGATGGCAATCCAACAAAATCAAACAAACGCAATCCAATTGCGGACTTGTAGACCCGAAATGAAATGTGTCAGGCCATCAATTAATGGATATATGCGACAGCGGCCGGATTGTCAATCATAATTATTGATTGTCCATTACGACTTTAATTTATGCATATCAGAGGGAAAGTGTTCGTGCTGAAAGGCGGTAAAGAATCGATTAAAATGTTTGTTGGGGACATCAATTCCAGGCAGAATTAGAAATAGAAATGGGAATGGGAATATTCCGGTGACACTCCCTCTTAAATGCGAATTCGTGAGGTGTTGACATTAGAGTATTTATTTGGAATATTTATGATATGGCTCTGCTTGTATTATTTATGGCAATTAATAGATAGCCCTTTGCTTTTTAGGGCGTTGGCCAGCGAAATGCAAATTTAATTTGTTAACAGTGTCAGCTGTCCAACTGGCCAACTTACCAAACAATGCGCGCTTTCTTATCGCATGTCAGCAGCAGCAGTAGTGTCGGAGAATTTCTTTTCTGTGAGTCCCAGCCCCAGTCCCACATGTCCTGCCATATCCTGCCATATCCTTCCATATCCCTGCCATAGCCCCGAAGTCCAGCCGAAGCCGAAGCCTCACTTGACGCAACAGCAGACCAATAAACAAAAGCATTAAACCCATAAAACAGGGAACATGGCACTCTCGAGAATTAACACTACATTATTCACAATGCAATTTCGAAACAAGTGAAATGTCGACGAAAACCGTGGGTTCGAAGAGAAATATACCTTGTATTATTGGGTTGGTTTGTAATGAGCGTTTTAAAACTCAATATTTTTATATAATTATTATTTATACTCAGATTTATTACCTTTTTATTTATATCCCAGATAGAGTTGAATACTTGTTGATTATATTTGCCTTATTAAATAATTGTTACTAAGTTCTAAAATACTTATAGCTTCATTGGTCAATTACTTTAATGAAATGATATTAAAAAGAAAGTAGAAAATATTTCTCAACAAATTAAAAGTGTGGAATAACATTAATAATAAATAACATAAAAAGCTTCTGAATAAAAAATAAATATAAGTTTCAACACAATTTTATTGGTTGAAGTGAATGGTTTACTTTTGCTCTTATGTAAAAACATGTGTCTTTCGATATTTAAAAAAAAATCATGTATGTAGATCATACCACTTTAAGATATCATATCAATAGGCTTATTGAATTTTGGATTGAATATGGATAGATTATGTTTGGTATACCCATTAAACCCTGGATAAATTTTATAAAAAATGTTTCAACTCGAAACGGCAACGTCGGAAGCGACTCTGAATGCGAATGCATATGGATGTGGTGGAGTGGAGTGGAGTGGGAGGGTGGGCTGGGTGACGGGTGGTGTTGTGGGGTGATCCACATGGGTGCCATTGCTGTGGCTGCGCCATTTGCCTCCGGGTGGTCTTTCGCGCTCCGTAGGTGTCTCTCTGTGGGTTGGGATCGGGTTCGGGATTGGGATTGGGATTGGGAGTGGCCTGCACCTTTAGCTTTCATTTGTTAAAAAAAATGTGAAAAATTAAAAATATTTTGCGCGTGCACACACAACAATGTCTATATGTATATATTCCCGTGTGCTCCTCTGTTTTCCCGTGATACTTTCCCGTGTTCCTTTTATGCATATTTCCCACAACACATTTTGGAGCCGAGGCATTCGCGCTTAAATCATCCAAAAGGGGGCTATATATATATAAATATGTATATATGTATATATAGTTAGTTCGCGGCTGAAGTCGGGCTTATCCCATCAGCAGCATCAGAGGTGCCCAGGACCCCCTCCCTTGTTGATTTATGTTCAGAGTTTGCGTTCATTTATCATTACAGTTGAAAGCATTGCCGCTTTGTTCCTGTTCTGTTTCTTCGCTTTTTTATTAATGCACAATATGCACAGCAGCCGTGAAAGAATAATACTTTTAATATAGGTTATTTTTTTGTTGTTGTTTTGCAGGTGCCAAATGTGGTGCTTATCACAGCAATGCTTTTACCATTTACATGTTAAATAACTCCAATCGATGGGTTGCAAGGGGAGAAAAACAATTGTTTTGCCTGTGCACTAAAATCATGACAGCAGATAAAAAGCATTAAAATTCTCTCAAAAAAAGAATGAATAAAGAGCTTGTCAGAAGAGGACTCAATTTAAGCTCCTGAAGTCGACTTAAAATAAGTTGCTTTGTGGCAAAAGTCCACTCAAATGTTTTAAAATTCAAATTCCATTCTAGGCCTTCCACTTTTTAATCTTTTAAAGGCGGTAAGCAATAAGCTCTTACATTTTTGTTAAAGTTATAAGATGAAGCAAAATTAGTATTTGATGTTTTAAATTCATATATAAAAATGTATAAAAAGAGATACAAAATAATTGGTCACCCAAATCCGTTTCTTGTAGTATTTGTGCTTTTTTTTGTGTCGACCCCTCTTAATTAAAGTCCTTTTTGCCAGCAGGAATTTTTTAATTCCATAAAAACAAATACGACTGCAAATGGACCAGTGTTCACCGGAGAAAATCGTAAAAGTACAGTGGGCCCTGAACAAACAACCGAACAACGACCATCATCAGCAGTCAGTTGTGTTTGCGCAGCCGTGAGTAAAAAATTCAAAAACATAAACGGAAATTACCACAAAATAGAAACCGCAGAGATCCAAGCCACAGAGCACCACATAGCACCACCCATCCACCCCAGTAACCACTTTCGGCCCACACATTCCATTCCCAACCATTCGGGTGCAGTGTCCTGGAGTCCTGGTGTCCTCGATGTTGTTGTTCCGCCGCAATCTAGCAGGACAATCTTTTGATTAACATTCTTGGCTTTTTTTGGGGGGAAATTAGTTTTTATGTTTATTACCTGAACCATTTAACGGCGAAACAGAACAGAATTCCGAATATTCCGTAATATTCCCTCGTCCTGATGATGATGATGACAGGAAGCCGGAGAAAATGGAGAAAAGAAACGATCCTAATCAATACTTCTGGCTCTTTTGGCCAGCAGCCACTTAATTAATGCAAATGGCGGCCACTCGTTGATTTTAATTTAGATTGGAGTCTTATTATGTAAATCGAAAATTGGGAAAACGAATTCAGATCTCGTCCTTGCGGCTGCTTGGCCTTCCATCTTCAATTAAGCAATTAAATTCGGACGACGACGTGTCATTATCCAATGTTATTCCAAATTAATAAATGTCCTGGACAGGCCCAAAAGGCAAACAGAACAGTTCATTGCTGAACTGAAAGCTGACGTTTTAATTAACTAATCATTCTGCTGAAAATATTTTCTGTCCTGTGCGCTTACTTTTGTCCCAGCTTGAGGATTTGGTCCTCGCACACATAAATTGAATTTGGTCCTTTCGGTAATCGTGTTTGGCAGTGAATGTCCTTCCTGGCCCTCCTCCTCCTAGTCCTCCCAAAATGAGTGCACCTGCAGTTGTCAGGACTCGCTGCTGCTGCTAAGCCTGCTGGGCATTTTGACGGTGCTTTGTGTGGGTTTGTGTGAGTTTGTGTGTGGGTCGCCCACCGTAAATCAGTCGGCATTATTTGTCACATGCACAGCTTACAAACTGATAACGAATATTAATTTCGCACCTGGCCAAAGGTAAGCAAGAATGCAGAATGAAAATGCTGCAAGCAAACTTATAATGTCTTCCTGCGCATATTTCATTGTCCGGGCGATGATAAATTCGGAGCAAAGTCCGGGGACTTAAGCCGGGCCAGGTAATTAAATCAAAAGATGTCAACTGCTAATGGAAAACAAATATTTTCCATTGTCGTTTGAAAATTCTAGAGTTTTTTCTTTGTGAGAAGCGGGAATAAGTAAGGAAATTAGAGAGCAAACATATGAAACTGCAAAGTATAAAATATTGATTTGTGCATAATGTATTTAAAAGCTATGATTTCCAAAAGCTTGTTATTATATAAAATATGTTTATAAAACCCCGAATATTGAGTGGGTATCTTTTCTTAAATTTATAAATAAAACACTTAGTTTTCCTTACTATTTGACATTTTAAATTAAAAATGTATTCCAACAATACATTAAGTCAAAAGCGAAAAGTTCAAAACAAATAAATTGAACCAATTTAGAAATGAAATAATTTGTCTATATTTTTGGTGAAATATTGCAACCACAAATGAAAGTGTTCGCAATTTCGCACATATCAAATGGTTTGTGGTTAGCCAAAAAAATGTTTTTGGCTCCGGAAGAAATAGTAATTTCAAATATTGTGTATTAATTAAGGTGTGGCAGCCTAGTTAGAGAGTACTTGGTCATTGTGGCTGCTGCTGCTGCCAACTGAAGTCAAGTTCACTTTCTGAGAAGGTCTCAACGAAGTTCTTTGAAATTTGATGCCTGCGGCAGGAGGCAGTGCAATAAAACTGTAGCCACAAACTGCACAAATTGACATCGAAAATAAATTTCCTGCCAGCAGCAGCAGCCTGCAATTTAAGTATTTTTAAGGACTTCCTTGTGTGTTTTTCAACCCTCCATCCTCCGGGTTCAGTGCATCGTTGGATCCATCTCCTCCCCCTATTTTTTGCAGAGTGCCAGGAGAAGTTAGTGCTACCTGAAGTTTTAGACCAAGTTGTCGGCAGGCGCTTCTCGTGTTGCCTAAACAGATTAAGCTCCAAACACATGTGCTCTGCAATTTTACGCGTTGCCACCACCGCAGTGGTTCCCCTTCCCAGGATCCTGCAGGATCCCAAGGGCTTCGCATAACCGCCGCATTAATTCCTAGTGCCAGACACCTTTCTCGTTAGCGGTTGCCCCAACTTATTTAATTTCACAGGGCCTCGACCACGACGCCTCCTCAACTTTGCTTGCTTTTGAATTTGCGTGCGCGGAAAATGAAAACCCGCTCGGATGTGGGTCGACAAAGTTAAATAGCTTTCGTTTCGTGTGTGTGTTTATTTTCAAATCCCGAATCCGAATTGTCGACATCTTGTTTAGCCGTATTTAATTATCGAATGCATCCAGCAACAGGGCGTCACATTTGGCCAAACTTCTCACGTTCCTCGCGACCCGCAGGCAAACGCTGGCTTTTCAGATTTTTACCCCAAAAATTGTCCGTGTATAATTTATGGTCTGCAAGGGATTTGCACGGGGCCTTAACTAAGGCTAACGAATGCGCATACGTGCGCTCACGTAGCGGCAAAGATAAGGGGACAAACTATGCTGGATATCGGGCTGGTCTACAGATATATATGTATGTAGCTCAAGTGAAGGCCAGGACGAACATGTTAACAAGGGATTTTTCAGTCGGCCTTAAACGTTGGAATTTAAGCTGGAAGCAGCTTGTATTTTGAATGTTTAAAAGTTCATTTAAATGTATACATTGTACATTTACATGTAAAAATCAAACGTATATCAAAGACTTAGTTTTTCGTTAATATTTAAAGTTCCTTTTGGGACTGTATTTTGTCCGAGTTTTATTACTACTTAATAACGTTAAAAAAAAAATATATTGATATGTCTCTTTTTTTAATTGTCATTAGGGCATATATCATATTTTATCCAACTCAATTGAATTCAATTTTAGTTGGCTGACAACAATTTTGATATTTTGTACAGAACAACAAATATTTGAGTCGTAAAAATCTATGTTATTGAAATTAATTTTTTTTTCAAAATGAATTGCTGAGCTTAATGAATTTAAGCACATTAATGAAATGTCATAAAATTCATAAATGTTCATTACAGAATTTCCATAATTGAATTGCATGAAAATTGCCTCATGGCTAAACTGCCCTTCACATGGCTGTTGATTTTTCAAATTCGATTTTGTGAGTCTTCTGGCAGTGGTTGTAATAATTTTATACATTTCATGCTAAGCTGAACTTGGATAGAGTTCAGATTCCATTGTCGGATCTGAGGGCTTATGGCACAAACTGCCCCAAGCATAATTAAATGCTGTGGAATTTCATTATAAAATTCGCAGACATTTTCCAGATGCCAGCCTCATTTTGGGGGAGTGGATTGCAATCAACTAGAGGTGAGCGTTTGTGGTAATTTTTATTTCAGAAATCTTACAATCCAAAATTAAAGACATAAGTCTCAGATATTTAAATATGATATTTTTTCAGCTTGAAAGCACGAAAATCAGTGATCCGTGTCACGTCCACTTTTACTTAAAACTGCCATCTCCAAAATCAACTCCTTGAGGCCTTTCACTTGAGAATGAAACAAATTCGCTGCGTTATTTCTTTTTGCCCCTCTCAAATATTTTCCTTAAGTTTATTTTATATTGAAATTGCTCGTTAAGCGGTAATTTTCCTTGCGCAGTCAGTTTTCCGTGCACTAGCCCCTCGACTTTGGGGGAAACCCACTCATACACTGCCTGGCCGACCATCGACCGAGTTGATTTTTCACAATTTCCGGTCAAGCGAAAAGCCGGGCACCAAATGGCGGAAACGTAATTTGGCTCTTGGCCATTATTTTCGGTTCTGACCGCAAAGCCAAAGCGATGAGCTTGCTGGGTGGTTAGTTGGGTGGGTCAGAGGTCAGAGGGCGGAGGGCGGAGTCCAGCGCCTCATCATAATCGAAGCCACGAAATTGAAGTACTGCGGCACAATGCGGTTTCCGCTGCCAGCTGATTGGCTTCCGTTTCCGCTAATTTTTGGCTAAAGTTGGCGCCGATTTACGGCCGCTCGGCTTCTGTTTTTCCCCTGTCTGCCTTTGTCGCTGGCCAAGTTGTTATTGTTTCAGGCCGAAGAGGACGACTCAAAGGATCTCTGGAACAGTTGATTAGGTTCGAAGCTCATTTTGCAGAACAATTTCGCTTTTGGATGGCAGAAAGACCTCGCAAAGAGTGGTAATTGAGAACGTGGTCGTCCTATAGAATATATATTAAGAAACACATATTTTCTCAATTAAATGATGCACAAAATTTGATAGAAAACTACTACAACAATTATTTAAATTTTCAACTATGTATATAGAGAAAATATTTATACATTTTGGAAATACAAACTATACTGTTCAACAATTTTTGTTTTATTATTAGCTATATCAAGCTCCTTTTTAATTTTTTGTCAAGTCAAAAATATTTAAAACTTTAAATTTGTTAAATTTATATTAATAATTATGTTTATTTAAATCCGTTTGAAGACTGAAAAGACTTAAATTCTAAATTTATTTTCCATTTCCCGATGATTTAATAAATCTCTCATTCAAAATGGTTGTCAGCATTGTACATAACATATATGTAATATATACCATCGAAAATATGTTGTTGCAACCAAATCAGCGACTGCAGATACAAAAAAAGTGAAGCCCTGCAGCAAGTAAAACAATTCCGAATCCTTTTCGGTCCATCTTCATATCTTTCCTCGGATTCTTTTATTGCCCTCCACATTCGCTGTGTCTAAGCACATCAAATATGTATTTCAAATGGAAATTTAAAACCTTATTACTGGCAGAGAGGAGAGCGAAAAAAAAAATATAAATATTTTATGGCGAAAATATTGCAGCTCGGATAGGGACAATGTATGCACAACTGACCCGGGTTTCTGGCAAGGACACACAGCTCGTCGACTCGGACTAAATCTAAACGCCTTTCCTTTCGTCCTTTTTTTTAAATTGTGTAACAAATTGTTCCCCGGGGACGAATTTGGATTAAGTAAAAAAAAGGGTTTATTTACGATGCCATACATAACGGCCATTCCGTCCCTTCCCCACGTCCCAACGTCCTGGCTTGGCCTTTTTTTTATTACGTGCCCAATACTCAATTTGGCCATATTTAAATTCATCGTCTATTCCAGGCAGCCGGCAGCCATTTCGTATGCACAAGAAGGCAGCTGCAAAGGCAAGTTCCCAGGAGTAGTCGGCAGATCTATTGAGTGGTTATTTGAATTGAACTTTGAGGTTGAATTCGCTTCATTTTTATGTTATTTATTATGCCCAAAGTTGGCCCTCCAGGCTCACACACGAGTGCAGAGTGTTGAAGTAAAATGAAATACAACCCAGGCAAACAAAAAATGAAAAAAAACCCCAAGAAATGTTTAGGCCAATGTTGTAAATTTGGGCCATAGGTGGGTAAATTTTGTTTACACAATTTTTGGCCGCTGTCTCTCTGTGTTTTGTTCCTTGTCCAGCAGGCGCCGCTGGGTCGAAGTGAAAGAGCTGAGTAGAAATTTACAAACAATTTAGTTGCGACGCGACGAGCTGGCATCTTGATAATATTTCGATTTATGCCCCAAAATCCTGTTTACCCCATCGAGATGGTTGATGGGCAGAGACGTGGGCGGGGAAGTTTTTGGATTGGCCCAAATAGGTTTTTGTGATTGCGAACAAAAGTGGAAACTGTACTGCAACAATGATCAATCCGGGATCTGCATTCACAAGTTTTTATCACTCACAATTGTACATCAAAAAAAAGTTTCGAGCTTTTTCTCAATATTTTTAAACCTATTTAATAATTTTTGTTTTTCTCAAAAAAACTCAAACAGTTTTAAAATTATGATTGTGAAAATAAGAAAAAACAAAAAGGAAAAGTATAACAAACTGTCACTAAAATCTAGAGATTTAAGTTAATTCAAGGGGTGTCTAAGGTATGCTGTGAAAATAAATTAAGTTTATAAATATCGCGTTTTTAGACCCTTTATATATTATTTAAAGACTTTTTTTTTATATTTTATGAATTACACAAAATTCCTTACTATATACAAATTTTATAAAATATAATGAATTAAAAGCTTAAATAGTATAGAATTAGCAATTGAGAAGAAGAAATATTTCTCGAAAAAGGTAGAAATTGGAAACGTTCTACATTTTGTTTTGCCTGCAGCAAAAATTCTTTGTTTTTACTTGTCTCTGCACCGAAAACTTTTCGGTTGAACTTTTTTTGCGGCTGTCCGCCCACAAAACCAAACCCCAAACCCCACAGAAGGCCTGTCACACACGGTAAACTTCAAACTGTAACGAGACGGAACTGATGTCACCTGAGCTGAGCTGGCTGCCAAGGCTTTTGCGCTCAATTTGACAGGCAGCAGTGGGTTTAGTGGGTTGGTGCACTGGTGGGCTGCGGATGAGGATGAGCTCGTTACCAAGTTCGAAACCGAGACATCTGTCCAGGTTGTCCTGGCAGACCGGAAACGGTGACAGCCAAACGAATTTGATGGATACGAGTGCAATCCACTAAAATACTTGTCCCCCGTTGCAATCAAATCCAGACGAGAAGTGGTTTTTCGAGCAACAAAAATTCTAGTATATTAAATCGTTGATAAAGGAGATTGTAGAATGAATTAGTTTTTAACACATCCCTTTTCATAATTGTTAATAGATAAACATGTACCAAAATCTTTACAAATGTTGTGTTGAAAATAAATTATGATTAATTATTAAAAATGTTTAATAAAAATAAAAAAAAAGAAGAGTTTATTAAAAGAAGAGGTATGTAATTATTATTATGAAAAACATACTAGGATCATATTAACTTAATGAAAATCTTTTTAAGAAATTTTTAAAACGAAATAACTTAAAATTAATGTGACAAATGTTTCATTCTTATGACTAATATTTTTTTGACTACCTACTTATTTATTGAAGTCTTTTTTTCGGTAAACACTTAAAGTCAACGTCAATCATCTTGGGGAAGTACTTAAGTAATCTGTTTTAATAAACAAGTCACTGTACCGATAGAAACCCCCAGTGTTTGTCGGTTCGCTTTCTTTGTATAAAATCATCTCGGCTCAGTCTTCGTCAATCAATTGATCTCTACAGTAGTCATGCTGCGCTCTAAGTTCTTCTCAATTTTAATCATTAATGTATTAGCCTGTGTATATGCTGAAAAAATATGTGAAATGTCAACGATTTGCGGCAATGCAGCGTCCATACGATCTCAGATGATTGCAGTGCGGTGTGGATTCTCACTAATAACTTTGAAATTTAACTAATCAATAATATTTTAGTGTGGAGCAGGAGCGACATGGTGAACTTTTGGATGATTTGACTAATAAACTGGACAGTTGCCTATCCAAAACTGGCGTGGAGACTAAGCTGTATGGAAAGAGTTGTGCCGAACCTTCCGTTCTCACCCAGAACAGTGAAATCAATGTGATCGTGGTGCCCGAGTACAGTAAACACCCCTTTATAGTGGCCTGCGATCAGTTGAGTCATGGAGGCGGTTGGACTATATTTTTGCGACGCACCGACGGTAGCGAGGACTTTTACCGAGATTGGAACGACTATAAAAACGGATTTGGAAAGCTTGAGAATGAGTTTTTCCTGGGCCTGGATAAGCTGCACGCCATAACTTCATCGCAAACGCAGGAACTTTTAGTGCTGCTGGAGGACAACGAGGGAGATCGGCGCTACCAGATGTACGACAATTTCAGAATTGGTTCTGAGCAGGATGGTTTTGCTTTGGAATCGTTGGGAAATACTTCTGGTAATGCTGGCGATGCAATGGCCACACATTTGGGCCAGAAGTTTACCACCAAAGATCGCGACAACGACAAGCACGCTACTATGAACTGTGCCACAACTTACGAAAGTGCTTGGTGGTACATTGCCTGTCATCACAGGTAAAGTTCCCATTAATTTTTGAGTCATTTTATAAATATTTAATGTTTTGTATTATTTATTTTAAGCAACTTGGCTGGCAAATATGGCGATAACACCCATGGAAAGGGCATCAACTGGTATCAGTTTAAGGGGCACACCTACTCGCTGAAACGTGCTCAAATGATGATAAGGCCGAAGAGGCAGTGCCATTAAATTATTATATGAATCAAATGTAAAGTCAAATGAAAAACACTGAAAAATATAAAAACAAAATATGAGTATTTCATTTAATTTTAATTTATTTAGGTTACTTACTTCGCCGCAAAATATGTATACATTATTGAAAACAGGTTAATCTTTTGAAGGGGCTCGTAATTGATTTAATATCACAACAATGTTTTTATGTATTTATTGTTTTAAAAAAATGGTCTAATTATTTTTCAATGTTTGAGTCTTAATAGATTACCCTAGCCAGACAATGATTTATAATTTAGTTAATCGCACTTATTAAAAAAAAATTTATATATAGCTTATTACACAAATTATTAATAAGACTATCAATTAACTTTCTTACACCTTTTTTAACCTCCTTTGGGAGTCATTATCCCCCAAAAGGTAACATTGGGCCTTGGGTATCTCTGTTGTGTAACTTTAAATATTCCTTTTGGATTGCCACCGATAAGAAGCACAACTACTAACTTTTGCTCCCTTTCGGTAGGGTTTAGTGCCAACATGCATATGATTGTAAAGCATTGACTCTGAATCACTCTTGTTCACTTACTTGTTGGGTATTGGTTAGTTTTTAAGTTTTTAAATCCTGTTGTACGCTCCCCAGGTGTCTGGGTTATTTATTTATTAACGACCTCCTTATATAAATCATCTGCGTTTTGTGGTTTAGGATTATAAACTAAACAACTGGTGCCGTATATACTAAACGGGCTGGGAACTGTACCAACTGATTTTGGAATCCTTGATGAAAACTATGTAACTTGGGACCCAAACTTAGTTTACTTTGCCGGTATAAGCCGGTGCTTGGTTTTATTAAAGATGGTCAAATTTAACCGCCTAGACCTTTTAGCTGTGTATTCTGGTATGGTCCTGCCATGGTTATGATGCACTGAAAAACTTTAATTTTGTTTGGGCCTCATGATGCAAACCTATATTTTTTGATACTTATTATTTCCTCCGCTAACCGTAAATGCTTGTTATGGGGACTTGTTGGGGCTTAATTTCTTAGATTAACTAGAAATTATATACCCTTAACATTAAACCACAGATTACTATGACTTGATGAGCCTTTCAGTATTTTTCTGACTATAATAGACTTTATCCTTAACTATTCTCCTGCGCAACACTTTCTACTTCGTTGATATTTTTTTCACACGCTCTCAATGCGTGGGCGGCCCCAAAAAAAAAAAAAAAAAAAAAAAGGCCGACGCCTTAAAATCACAATTCCGAACAGTTTTTGTATAAATGTCAGTATTTTCTTGATAATCATTATCAGGCAAGTCAAGAAATGATTCTGTATCAACTTATGGCTATTTTTATGAAATTTGTTAGAAATCGAATATTTATATGATTTACAACTGTATCTGATTTTAGATCTAGGTTTATTTTTATTAAAATGAGTAAGCTGAGTAATTAATTTTTTTTTAATGTTTTTTCACTACGTTTTACTATTTTACAACCTTTTTGTTTACTCTTATAATAGTATCTTTGCCTATGATTTACGCTGTATTCAAAACCTAGGGGCTGACAGTGCGGTTGATGATTAAGTAATTAGCGAAATCCAGGCGAACAAGGCCAATTAGCGGAAAAGCGGAAATTAAGCACACATCACATTAGCCAGCGATGCGATCAAGAGCCGTTCGAGGGCTCGAAGGGCTCGAAGGATTCCAAGGACTCGAAGGGCTGCCTGCTGACTGCATTTCTTTTGCCGCTTTTTTGTGTGGCAATTAGCACGCCCCGCCGCACTCGCCATCGCATCTGGGGGACCTTGGAAAGGGCGCAATCCGGAGCCGGAGTCGGAGCCGGCAAGGAGCTGCATAAAGCGCACATTGAAAATTAATTGCGCCCTGCCCGAATGCGAGTTTATAGTATATGTATGTAGGATGTATATCCAGGTACGTGCGTGAGCAGCAAACCGCAGGATCCGTAGGACGAAGGACGAAAGGGAGCACCCACCGCGTGGTGGTGCGCCTTTTATGAAAAATTAATTTGCCCTTTGTACCGCAATAATATTCCCCTTGATCCCGACAAAAATTCCCCCTTGACTGTGCTGGCAACCGGAGCGTATGATTAATTTTTTTGTCCTGGCCTTCGAAGATTTTTCGGTGCTTGCCATGCTTAAGTGGTTCACATTCACATGCCAATTAAACTCAACTTGGATTCGTCGATACATGATTCTGTTCACCATTTAATTTTATAACTCAATTTAATTTCCATAAACCAAATTTATTTGAATACTTTTAAATAAAATAAATAGTATTATATGCATGACTTTTAAAGACTGTCTATTTACTTAAAGACTACTTTAAAATTTCAAAACAAGATAAGTAACCATATTTTATTAGTAGGTATATTATATTTTCTGAAAATGTATGTACCTTTCTTTCATGAGATTTTGATTCAAAACATTTATATCAAAGAAATATGATTTTTTTTAAAAAATAAATTAATATTTGAAGCTTTTTTTTGCATTATTATTTGACTTATATATTTATTTTCTTTTTAAACTTGATGCAACATTCAATTTTGGAAAACGTTTTAAACTTATTTCTTATTTTTACAATTCAATTTTGTACTAGTGATATTTCTGTTTAAGAAGGCAACTTTTACGTATCACATGCAGGTTCCCAAAAACTTATTTTCCATCACATGCCATTGAGGGAGAATTCTGCACTCGAACATGTAATTCCATAAAACTTCTCGCTCTGTTTAGTTTTTGGCCCAAGTGCAGCAGCTCGGGCAACACTTTTGCCAGCCAGATGGAAATAGAAATAGAAACGACTATTTGCACCACAGCAAACAATGCATATTTCGCAACACCACAACAACAGAGGCACACGATGACAACAACGGAGGAACCACTTTAGTTTCCCAGTAACTTCTTGGAAAACTTTTCACAATGTCGAGTGTCTGGGGATTGCTTCTTTTTTAGGAAATAGTTTTTTCAGGGCTTTCTCACATTAGGGCAGGAAAACCGCAGAAAATTATGCAACACAATATGAAATGCATTTGAAAGACAAGTGAATCTTGTCAAGTGGCAGGGCAGAAAGCCAGGGGGCTCCGTCGAGCACTTGAGTCGGTGCTTTAATCAAAAGTCAAATATTTCATGCCAGCCGGACAGGCTCTGGAAAATCTCCCAGTTCACCCCGCACCCCACATCCCCATTCCACATCCCATCCACGTCTGGGTGAGTGGAGCATCTGCTGTCGGGATGCAAATGCAGCCGCTGCTAACCCGCACAATAGACACCGCCGTCAACGCCTCCATGTCGTCCCCCTTCTTTGGCGCCACAAACTTTCCTCGCCTACACATTTTTACTGCCTGCACTGAAATAAATTATAGGTACCTACAATAACTTAGATTATAAATAACATAGTGTCAACTTAAAAATTAAAATGTTATCAAATTGAAAACAAATTGTAAAGGGATAGGTATGTTTAATTTTATGTTTTTGTACGTTATTTAATATTAAACTTTAAATCAACATAAAGAACGGAATTTTTGAAGTTATATTTTTAAGAACACATAAAAACGGTTACAATATATATTTTTTATATTTAGTTTGAGGAATTCTTCGTGTACAGAACGCTGCTTTCAGGGGTTCAGAAGTCTAAGCGCAAAACGAATATATCTAGTACTTAATTATGTGTATTTCGAAATAAGAATGTGCTCAACCTATTTTTCTTCAATTAAGATTTGGTTTTCTTTAAATTTAAAAAAATTCGGGTTTGTTCAATCCTGAGTGAGCGTTTTTATAAACAAAAACAAAGTAACATACAAAAAAATTCTTATTTTCGTAATAAGTATGAATGTGATGTTTAAAATTATGTATTTCATTCAAAGTTTATACAAAAAGTAAATTTATATTTTTATATATTTATTTTTTTCTTTGCTTAAATAGTTTTTGATGCAGTATTTAAAAAGTAAGTGTTAATTTCTCCAAGTGCAGCTATGCTGGGATGGGATCACTGTGAAGCCCAGAGCCCGCATGCCTGCGCACTTGCAGCCACTTCGGATGTTCGGATGACTCCTGCTTGGCTCATGACTCCGGCTCCATCTCCAGACCCACATCCCAGTTACCCCCTACCCCGCCCTCCTCCGAAGCTCGCTGCTTTCATGGAAATTACATTTTTGCATTGCCGTCGTCGTCGTAGTCGTTCTCGTCCCTGTCGCTGCTGCTACTCAAGTAAATGCAAATATTTCTCATTTCTCTTACGAAAATTGTCAAATGTATTCAAAAATGTGCGCCGCATGCGAAATCTTTCTGAATATGTATGCGTCCGTCTCTATGCCCGTTCTTTATTTGGATTCCAATGCAAATCAGAGATGCAGGGATTTTAGCTCTTAAAATTACATGGCCAAATCATATACAATTGGCTTTAGTTACATAAATGCATGCGATTTTTCGATGTGATTTTAAATATTTATGTGAATATTTCAGTTGGCTTTTGAGTGGCTTTTATTTTATATAAGCTCTTGAATAACAACATTTCAAAAATGCGGTTTTGTTCCTTTCTAATTTCACATTAAACTAAATTTTTATCTAAAACCCTAATTTTCGTAATTGCAAGAGCCGCAAAAATATTTTTAATCAATTAAAAATAAGCAACAAAAATAAATGTACTAATTAACAAAACTAATTAGTTGTATTTACGTAGGCTTTGGTTTTCTAGCTCACTAAGTGTTTAATACACATTTCGATAATTAAATTATGGCGCCCACCTGGCGTATACGCAATCTTCGTGGGTAATTCAGAGTTTGGGAATGATTTTACCTAAAGTTACGACTTAGGGTTCAGTTTAACGACTTCTGCTAGCCCTTTTTTGAGAGCTTTGAACTTTTTTAAATCTTTTGTTAAAAGGGTTTTCTTGTTGGATTCTGCATAATTATTGTGATTAAAATTGTAAGTCTACTTTTATGCGATTTCGTTTTAAAAAACCTTTCAATCTGTGGACTTCGCGTGCTTAATTCACTTAATGTGGGCTTAGCTTTAAAGTTGTTGCGATTAATTTTCAACTCAATTTATGATTACTTCCACACCATTACACTGCCTAATTGATTTCCACATTCGTTGCCAGCTTGTCAATGCAACAAAAGCAATTGATAAAAATATACATACGACTCAGATACGCAGTGCATAATTTGCTGATATTTTCATTCAGTTTATTATTCATTTACGGGGACACATAAACAGACACGAATCCACCATAATGGCAACTTTGCCAGCTGTTTAAAAATGAATGCAAATGGGTATGTAATTAAATAAATTAATTAAGCGACCAACATCGAGACAAAAGAGATACTTGATACCAACACAGACGTCGAAATAAACCGTTTTAAAGCCTCGAACACAATTTGTTGGATTTAATAACAAATAATAACAAAAGAAAGAAATAGTGAGGGGTTCCCGACTATAAGTTTTGCGATACTCATTTCCTTTTAGAAAAAACATAAATTAATAAGCACAAACGAAAGAGTCGCCACCTATGGGGCTTAATAATACAAAATTATAATAAAGATACGAGTCGGCCACCTATCGGGGTTAAATATAGTTCTTATCGTAAGGAAAAAAAAATTAGCAAAATGTTCTATAACGTCTTAAATTTATTTGTATTAGTTAGTACAAAATGGTTCGAAGCTTAGTAAGACAGTGCACATATCATTATATTACTTTTTTATAACCAGTAACGATTGCCAAAAAGCAAATAGGGCGCCACAGATTTTCGCGGTTTGTGGGCGTAAAAAGGGGCGTGGTCAGGTTTTGAAACAAACTTGATCTGCGCCTTTTGCTCATAGAAGTCTGTGTGCAAAGTTTGGTGGTTCTAACTCAAAGTGAGTTCCCGAGACCTAAAATGTTTGCACTCCGGACTTAGACAGACGGACGGACGGACGGACGGACGGACAGACAGACATTTGATCGTTTACAGTATTTGCTTACTCTTCGAGTATCGCAAATAAAAAGGATAAAAAATGTGAGTGCTTAAATTATAGTTATTGGATATATAGACAAAACTATGAATTTATAAGCACTAACTAAAGGCCTAGTTCTATCGACTTTAATAATAACTAATTATAATTCAGTATACGATCGCCTGTTTATCGAATTTAAATATAGTTCTTCACTCCAGTTAAAAAAAAAAATTATAGGTATAAGCTCTATAACGTCTTAAATTTATTTGTATTCGTTTGTTAAAAAAACTTTAAGCCTTACGACAATATAAAATACAAATTGAACTTGTTTATCACCAAGAAAGTGTGCCAAAAAGCAAAATGGAAATTGTTTTATGTATGACATTCGATTTACCATTATTTATTGCACACATTTTTGTTGTTGCAGCAATATTTCGAAAAGTGTCGAGCAACTACAAAGTGCGGTAACGAAACCATAAAATATTTGCACTCAGAATTTTGCAGCATCCCTTGCCAACGGATTGATACACATTTTTCATCTTTTCGCACTACCAGTCGCAATAAATACAATTTGAAAACAAATTCTTATGGGATTTTTGTTCGTTACGCTGTTATAAATCTTAGTTTTGACTTGCTTGGTTGAATTTATCTGTGAATTCAATTACTTAAAAAATATGATTTGAAAGGGGAAATATTTGTGAATATAAATTGCCTTTGTATATATTTTTGTTATTTATTATTATAAATCTATTCAAACATATTAAATATTGCTTAAAATAATTTAACTACGAATATTTTCTTTTAATAAATCTAATTTAATTCACTGTTCAACTCTTATACAAAACCAACAGAACAACTTACAGTCCACACGACCACAAGGCTGCAAAAATGTGTAGCTTTGCTTCGGCTGTCGCCCAACCACTGCGATGTGGCTGCAGATCTGGGGGTGAGTTTCAAATCAAATTGCTGAATACGAGTGGAGACTCTGTTAACAGACTGTTGAGTAACATATAGTGTTAGCATTTATACAATTTTAATATTAAACAAGAAAGAACGCTAAAGTCGGGTTCCCCACAAAAAAATTTGCAAAACCCCCCCCCCAAATAAAAAAAACTAACCACCCCCCTTAAAAAAAATATTACCTACCTTTAAACCCCATTTTTTTTCCCCCCAAAAAAAAAAAAAAAAATTTTTTTTTAAAAAAAAAAAAAAAAAAAATAAAAATATAAAAAAAAAAAAAAAATTAAAAAAAATAAAAAAAAAAAAAAAATAAAAAAATTTAAAAAAAAAAAAAAAAAAAAAAAAAAAAAATAAAAATTAAAAAAAAAAAAAAAAAAAAAAAAAAAAAAATTTTTTTTTTTTTTTAAGGGGGGGGGAAGGGGGAAAAAAAAAAAAAAAAAAAAAAATTTTTTTTTTAAAAATTTTTTAAAAAATTTTTTGAAATTTTTTTATTTTTAAATTTTTTAATTTTAAATTTTAAAAGGAAAAAAAAAAAAAAAAAAAAAAAAAAAAAAAAAAAAAAAAAAAATTAATTTTTTTTTAAATATGTTCTGTCGTGTGTTTTAAACAGAAAATAAACCAAAAAAAAACTAGGACTTGTTTTCACCAGTTCGATAAAAGTTAGGTTTCACCATATAAGAAGGAAGATATTAAGGATTTAAAAAATAGCAATTCATGAGTCAATAAAGAAAATTGATCAACAATTAACAAAACGTTTCAATACGCGAAAAATAAATTAAATTAAAAACATTACTTTTTTTTTTTAAACCAAATAAAAGTGTATTCATTTGCTAAAATAATAATTTTTTGTAGCTGTTCATAAGTTTATAACATTTATTTAGTTGACTTTACACACATCACTAAATATTGTGGAACTCGAATATTTTATATTCCGAATAATTTGTATCACTTCCTAATTCAATTCAATGCTATCTGTTTAAAGATTCTAAAAATATTGCTTCCACAAAAACAAAGTGGGTTTGTTTTGGCACATGGAAATGCGCTCCAATTATAAATGATATTTCATTGACAAGCCACAGCGCATATTCAACAAGACATTTTCCTACTTCGACTCCGTCTGTCAATCAATGTAAATGAAAAAGAGACATTTTTATTTGGCCAATTCTAGACATCTGTCCCCTCCTTCCTTTACGAAAACAACCGTCTATCGAGTTTCCAATGGAGTTGTGTTGTCCCTAGTGGAAACAAGGACTCAACTTGAGCTCCGGACTCAACTAGGCCTCCTTCATCCGTCACGGTCCTCCGATCAAATTGAATTGACATGTGTGTGACTCGGTTTTGCATTTGGCTGAAAAGAGAGAGTCTGAGTCAGAATTTGGCAAATGTCCGGAGTCCAGACATGCCCCCACCCCCTGCCAAAATGAGCAAATGCCGGAGTTTGAATGAGTCATGTAACCGAAGCTTCGGCTTTAACTTGTGTCAGTGCCATGTGAACGAACTCCGCTCCGGCCGCAATAAATTTGGAATGGAACTGAAACCCAGAAACGTGGCTGCTATGCTGCACTTAAGTTTATTTCCCTCTGCAGAGTCAACACAATCAAATCAAGTGAATGTGTGGAGCTCCCCGGAGAGATTGTAAGTTCGATTGCAGTGCGTTTATTTGCGGAGACTCCACTGCAAAAGTCAATTGACTCAATAAATTATTTTTAAAGCAATCAGAGCTACTTTTGCGACAAAAATGCAATCGAAAACTTTGGTATTTTATGTCTTTGAACAATTTCGGCCCCGACATCTTGGGAGTGAGGTACAAATTTGCTTCAACTGACTCACTGAATCGCATATCTTTGAGTTTATAAAAGGTTGCTAAGGATATAAGTAAATTTTAGAATAGTTTAAAGTGGCTAAGTGTTATTTAAAAACCAATTAAATGAAACATTTTTATTTTATTGATTATTTATATTTATATTTTTATTGACATATGAATAATTGAAATTATATTTCATTGTATTTTTTTAACGATATAAATCTTCAAATTAATGTTTTAAGTGCGGCGTAAATTGCTTTTAAACCAATAAATTATATTTACCCCTCAAGCACGACATTTCAAAGGCAAGACAATTTAAGAGCGTATTAATTTTTCATTAAAACCAGAGACTTAACGTTCAAGTTTAAACATTCAAACTCTCAATTAGTGCAAAACCAATTCAGGCCATATGCATGTCATTTGTGGCTGCATTGAGCAATTTGAAATATTTTCAATTATATTTGGACTGGACGGCTTGCGGCTTCCGATGGCAGCTCACAAGTGAAATTAGCCAAATTATTGGGGTAAACAGGGGCCGAGTCGACAAGTCGTCTTGTTTGCGCTTAAAATTTAATTTCACGCACAATTGAGTTCATGCATAATTTGGGTCCGGGGTGATAAATTATTGCTATTATTGCACACGGCGGTGGTCGGAGGTTTAAGAGAGGTGTTTTCATGGAGCCACACACAAGCTGACCAGGCCACATTGCATTGCGGGATTTGAGGAGCAGACGACGACGGTGGAGGTAAGGGATCTGGAGGAGCTGAAGCAGGGACATGGCCAAAATAATGACCCTTCCCGTCGTCGTTGTTACTGCCTGGCCCGTTGGCTGCGTTCATTAATTCGCTGCCATAAAACCAGGCAAGGGGCATATTTTGCACAGTCTGAATTTGCATACACTCACACTCAGCGAAAAAATTAGGTAAAAAACTTTAAAAATTTAAATTTTAAAAAATATTATTTGAGAAAATTGAATACAACTTTATTTTGCGATTAACATTGGATTATATAATGACCATTTCATTACTTTCTTATAATTTGTATCTTGTTAAATAAAATTAACCCAAAAGGAGCTTTTCTGGATTATAGAAATAATCTAAAAAATCATGTTTTAAAAAGGTGAAAAAATAAAATGATAGCATCAAATGTTTGAAAGCTATATATTCTTGACTTCGAAAGAAAATCATTATTGATCCAAATGTCACTAATCTAGTTTAAACTCGAAAAAAGATTTTTAATGCTCTCGACCCTTTTTGCATTGATTTTTATAATTATGATAGTGTTCTGTTTATTTTAAAGTTTTTGCATTATTTTTTTTTAAGTGTAGGAAGAGGCGATGAAGAAACAGGAGGCACCTGTTACCGCGCCGCACGACTCGAGCCAACGTCGGGATCCTGGCCAAAACGCCTACAACACATGTCTGCTCATAATTAATGTGTAAATTGTAAAGCTGCGCTGCCTAGTGCCCTCTCCTCCTCCCTCATGGCCAACTATTCCATTGTGGCCATGTTGAACAGCGAGGGCAACCAGCGCGACAACAACCAACCAACGGGGCTAACCGGTACACATGGGCTTTCGTGGGGTGTCCTAGCCCAGTTAATACAAAAACAGCAACATCAATAAACAAGCCATTCCACAAACCCAGGACCATCCCCATCCCCACCCACACAAAATGCATTATGACGCCGAACAAACTTAATTGCATTCGTGTAGTCCTCCTCCTCCTCCTTATATTCCTCGTTCACCTGGAGACCGGCGTCCAAATGGTTCCGCATCCGCAACAAACAAAGCTCGCTCTGAATCACTTCCACTTATTTATGGGTTTCAATTGTTTGATTTGGCGGTGGTCAGTGTGGTTCACTAGTATAATAATTTCCATTGGGAATTACCCACCCAGCCGATTGATATTGATTACTTAGCTATCCCGTGTGAGTCAAAGCTTTATTTTTACATATTTGCGGTTAGGTTAGGTTAGGTCAGGTTTTTCAAGCTATTAAACCTCTTGTTGTGCTCTTGATAATCATATTTAAATATCATTAGGTCAGCGCTAATATCTTGGGGGTTTTTCCAATTTAATTATAGTACATTATTAATATTGGTGCAAGTTATATCTTTAATTAAAACTTTTAAGCAAAAAACCTGACTTACCAAATTAATTCAAACTTACATTATCTGTTTTTAATTCAAGTAAGCTTACGTCATGTTCCACCTTAAATATAGAATATATCACTCAATTATTATTATAAAAGTTAACTGAAAAATCCAGCTTATATATAGAGATTAAACTACTTTTTAATGTTCTATTCTTTTATATTCATTATCTTTAAAAATCTTCTTCAACGCTCAAAATTTCATAGGAAAGATTGTGGTTGGTATAGTATAAATTACAAAAACTTTCCAGGGTAAGAAGAGCATCTATGGCACTGTCCAACTCAAAAATCAAACGACTTTTTCCACACTGAACAATTTTGAGGCCATATACAAGTTCCGGAAGATTGAGATCCTCAACTAAAGCTTTGTTTAAACTTTCCAGAGGATCATCCACTTTTTTATAGCTGATGAAGATCAAGCGGACATGTCCAGTAGACTCATCAATGTGATAGCTTCGACATTTATCCAGATTTTTTAGATCGCTATATACCCATACGCCCCGTTGTCCATCCGAATCAGTTGGCTGAGTATTTTGGTTATTAGTAACCAGTTCCCAAAGAGGATATTTTCTATTGCTTTGCTCATCCTCTGAGGGAAATACAAAGTCACTCACGTACTTTGGCCGTGGCTTGGGATCTGTTATCAACAAAAAATCTCTAATTAATCAGTAATTTCTTAAAAACATGAAGCCTTACAAGCAAAACAACAGCCCAGCAAGATGAAAACGATAGTCGACGAAATTCCCAATATTCGCGGTTCACACATTGCGGCTGTAACCTGTTTACTATCCGGGATGCCAAGTAGTACTGATATTCAATAATTATATTAGCGGTTGAACAAAGCAAATTGTTAAGAGAGCTCATCTGTCATCGCTCTCTAAATTTATAAAATATTCTCTGCATGATTTGTTTATTAATTGTGCATACAAATAAACATTTGACGTCTGAAATGCATTTACTTAACATTTAATTACAGCATCAGCATGATGTTTTAATGATTTAAACACGATATGATCACATATCTTATATGTATATTTTCTTAATTTTTAAACCTAAATCAAAAGCTTTTAAAACTAAAAGTTTGATTGCAACAAAATAACTTGTTGTAGGCCTGCAGATGAGCATGAGCTGGGGCTTTTTGTATGGAAAATCTCTTTTCTTTTTTAAGGGGGCAAAATTGAATTGTCGTGTGCAGCGGACGACCTTTGTGACATGAGCTGGAGGCCCTGGGCTTTTGAAGCCATCGACTTGAAACCCTGCCAGCCATTAGTGGGATTAAAACTATGACTAAAGCTGAAATCTAGAGGAGGAGCAGGAGCGGGAAAAGAGGCTCACAGGGGGCACAATGTCGCATCGCAGGGCTTCGCTTTGTTTCAGCTTGAACAATGGGCGTATCTCTCGCAGTGACGCAATGCGTACATTGTCCTTCGCAGGACAATTGCCGGGAAAAGGGGTCCTGCTGGCAGAGAGTGGGGATTTGAAAAAGATATACCGCTCAGTAATGCAAACAACCATAACAAACCAGTTGACACAAATGCAGCCCCCATCCATGGAAACTATTCGTTCTAATCCAGAGGCATTGTTCGCTTGGCTGCCATTCAGAATTCAGAATCATTCCCAATGGTTTGCATTCGCAATTTGTTTAATGCCCTCGAATCGAATAAAAGCTCCTCCAACTGCCGCAGATCTCTGACAGCCCTGTAATTGACAGCTGATTATGCAATTCATTGGACGTGGACTCAATGGATTCGCATTGGATTTCAGCAAACTGCAATTAATCACTCCATTCCCGCGGCCGTGGACAGACAAATTGAAGTCATCCCACAATGACCCATTCCATATTTATCAAGATAACACTATTAACAAAATACCCCAAAAAAGAAAAAAAAAAAAAAAAAAAAAAAAAAAAAAAAAAAAAAAAAAAAAAAAAAAAAAAAAAAAAAAAAAAAAAAAAAAAAAAAAAAAAAAAAAAAAAAAAAAAAAAAAAAAAAAAAAAAAAAAAAAAAAAAAAAAAAAAAAAAAAAAAAAAAAAAAAAAAAAAAAAAAAAAAAAAAAAAAAAAAAAAAAAAAAAAAAAAAAAAAAAAAAAAAAAAAAAAAAAAAAAAAAAAAAAAAAAAAAAAAAAAAAAAAAAAAAAAAAAAAAAAAAAAAAAAAAAAAAAAAAAAAAAAAAAAAAAAAAAAAAAAAAAAAAAAAAAAAAAAAAAAAAAAAAAAAATAATTAACCTATTTCACTAATGGCGGTTTGAAATCAAGTCTTAAAGGTAAATCCCCCAACTGACTACAGAGTAAATGTGATTTACACACATACTGGAATAACATCCAACGCCTTTATTTTAGATTAAATTGATTAAGTTAAAGATCTCAAAATATCTTGATAAAATACACATTTTAATATTAATATTATATATTAAAAATTTAATTAATTTAAAAAATTAATTGTTTCTGTTCACAGTTACAGCTCAAAAAATTGTACTTGCGGTTGGAAAGAAGATCAAAGCCTTCAACTGAGTGTACTCAACTTTGGCACCTGTAATTAAATTGTATGCTCAACTCATTCGACACACCACCAAAAACTTCTTTGAACACCAAAGTCTTGTAAGGAGCCTTTATTGTGGTGAAGCAAAATTGCCCCCGTGTAACGTTCAGTAGACAAGAAGAATTACAGCACACGTCAAAATAATAGCAGGGAAAATTTATTTATTTACCTTTTTAAATTATATAATTTTAACGAATTGGAGAATTTCAATTGACAGTCAAGTTAAGAGCTTTTATTAAAAATATACAAAAGTGGCAAAACAATAACATTTTGTAGTAGGTAATTTTCATTTAAAAATAAAAAGTTTGAATCTGTTTTGTAACCTTACAAATGGCTAACTTTAATAAAAAAAAAACAAGAAAGAACGCTATAGTCGGGTTTCCCGACTATAAGATTTGCGATACTCATTGCCCTCTTTAAAAAAACAACTAGCTTGCCCTCTTCAAAAAAGTGTAGCCTCGACGTTTGTACGGACGGACAGACAGACAGACGGACGGACAGACAGACATTTCAACGTTTACAGTATTTGCTTACTCTTCGAGTATCGCAAATAAAAATATATATATATTTTATCAATAAGAACATCTGTGTTTAACGAAGCTGTATCCTCAGAACTTTCATAAAATTTCTAGGTACTCTTTGTTGCGGTTACGGGTTTTCAGGCTTTGATTTTGCGCACAGTCAGGACGAAAGATGCTGATGAGTTATGCGGGAATATTTCAAGTTTTCGGTGGCTGGAATACTTTGAAATTTGGCAGCCACCCGTAAGTATGTACAAAACAATCAAATGGCCCTCATATCTCAAGTCGAACCGTCAGTCGAACTCGCGGAGAGCTTCAATAAATTCTAGAGCAATAAGGGATATAAAAAGAAACAAAGGCTAAGAGGAATTGGTTAAAGTGAAGCTTCCTGCCGATGGAAAATTGGAGCGTTGTGCATTGTTTGCTCGGCAATATGGTCACAGCAGTTATATTAAATTCCTTCAAAGGCTTCTCCCCTCTGCTCTCGACTCCCGCAGCGCTAAAGAAAGGCAATAAAAATCATTTAACAAAGTCAAACAACAATAAAAATTAAACTTTGCCGTCAACACAAGAAAAGAACGAGGCAGCAGTCGAGCGTGAAAATTCGCCAAAGTACACAGAGAATCGGGGAAAATTAAATAATAAATATAAATACAGCGCATAGAATGCGAAATGTGAGATGTGAGATTTGAGCAGGCGAAACTTTTCGCAAATTAATTTTCAAATCTGTGCACGGTGCTCATGTGTGTGTGTGTGTGGGTTGTGTCATTGTGCCAGGACAACATCCACCCATCCAGGACATAGCGATTTATTATGTCATGCCTCGTCAGCCACCAGGCAGGGCATCATCATAAATCAATCCATTTGATGAGAATCACTCAAGGAAGGGGGGGTCGGAGCCAGGGTGAATTTAATTACACTTAAGCAGCAGGACGAGCTCAGGATCCATCCTTCGGAATCGTCACACATCTGACCCCTTCCTCCTACTCATCCTCCTCCCTCTCCCTCTTCACAAATAATTCCCTTCGATCTAACCTCGATTTGATGCCGGTTGCAATGCAATATTGCTAAGTGCTCGGCCTTTCCATGACTTGACAAAAGGTACTGAAACGTTTGCCTTTGTCGTTAGCCCGATATTGGTTTTGATTTGGATTTGGTTTGAAAGGCACTCGACCTGATGGCAGTGTATTTAGAATTTACAGCCTTTGTCTGTTGGCTTACGAACTGACTTTCCTGGTTTCCCATTTCCCAGGAGTCTCAAATTAATTAATAACAGATAACCACGGCAACGTGATTAAGTAAAACAGTCTCTAGTATTAGATATATCATTCCAGATATTTTTGTATGATGATTACAATTATTCAACTACCAGATGTAGTAGCCCAGAGGTAGGTGTTCACTAGATATTGTTAGTTTTCTAGCGTATAGACAAATCGGTGTTCGTGCACTTCTTGCATGGCTCGGTGCAAAGCTCGTCGGATATGGCGTGGGTCTTCCTCCTCATCTATATGTCACACCCGTTCTACTACGAAAAGTTTTAAGTGCACTTTCTGTACTCTAATGATTGATCAAAATATGGTATGTATCGGACAAAACAGACGGACCCTAAAGAGTATATTATAAGAGAAGAATACCAGCATTGTGGGTGGCTAAGGTGTAGTTTGCCCCCATTCTCTACCCTCCCAACCTTAGTAACAGTAGAAATAATCTTGTTGTTACCCCTTAGCAAACGCTTTATTGTAGATTAAATCATATTCAAGATAGTTAACAAAAGCATCGCTGTACTAGCAGCGGACCGTAATTATACAAATTATATCATCATATGAAACAGTAACAAAATTCAAGATAGTTCATATATATTCTTCATATTCTTTTTTCGTTCTATGTTTCTTTCCAGTTCCTTTACTCTAAAATAACATTCTAATAATTCATGTTCTTCGTTTTGCAATTTAAACTTCTTAAGTAAATTTTTGTTTAGCTATATTCTAATACTTCATGATTTTACTTGACAAATTTAATGACGCTCATAATTATGCCCTTTCTTAACGATTCCCGGTTAAATCAAATTATTTATATATATATATGTCAGCCGCTTAGCAGCAGGAACAAACACTCAATGGCTACTGTTGTTGTTTATAAAAACTTACGCACATATTTTCCGCTGCCGATTCGGTGGGCCCATCGAAGATGCAGGTGCTGTTTAGGATTTCTCAAAAGGCGTGGTTATTTAATTCAAACGGGATAAATTGTTGTGGCATCTGGCGTTCACATAATTTATATGCTAAATATAAAGAAACAGCTAATAAGAACAAGGTCTGATTCTCAACAAAGGTTTAAGCTAAATCAAAACATTAGAACTTCTCTGATGTGCGATCGGTATCGCCGACGTCTGCCAGTGTAGGCACTGTTTTGCAAGTATGTGTGCTTGCGTCGGTGGTACTCCGTAGCGGACTACATGCTGCTAGATGCGCAAATCCCTCTTCACAGGTTTTGCTGCGCCGATCTCCTTTAGATCCTGCTTATTTTAGCCCAAAACTATTATAGGACGCAGGTGCTCCCAAATAGGCTGTTGTAGAAGTCTTCCGATGTTCACAGTAGGCGTGGGCGAACCTTGCTAGGTTAGGGCTCCACGTGTCGGTATGCGTTTCACAAAGTTCCGGCCAGATATTACAGGTGCTCCGCTATTAGTTCTGTGTGCGGTTTTATAGAGATGAGGTTGCAAGCTCCCAAACCTGCAGCAGCCTCAGCTGGGCTTTACTGACTTAGGGGTTAGGTTGTCACGTGTTGGTGTTAGTGAGCTTCAGCAACGCACAGATTTCCCAGTTTCGCAGCAAAATATCGGCCGGCCAGGCACGGTGATGTATAAAGATGTATTTAGTTTTAAAGATGTAAGCGCAACAGCGCCCGCGACGAGCGCGTGTGCTTTCTGGCCAGCCTCCGATGAATGTGCTCTACATATGTACATAGACACATTATGAGATTACACGCGCACAATTAATTTAACACGAATAATTACCCTTGCAGTTTGATTCACTTATGTGTTTTAACAGTTGGCTCTTTACTTCTTGTAAGAGCGCGGTTGTGTATGGTTTTTCTAGCTTTTGGGGTATAGGTTATGCACGTGTCGATATTGCAATTTAAAATTATAACTGCTGACCAAATACGTGTGTTTGCTTATCGTTCCCGAAATCAAGTGAACGAGCATCTCTCCGCGTTGGTACAGGCTGCGCATATTGGAAACTTTTCGATCTACAAGAAACGGGACTTTTCCAGAACTCGCTCATTCTTCCTTCTTTACTTTTCGCACGTCGATAGAGAGCGGGAGAGAGAGAGCGGGTGTGTGTGTGTGTGCAATGCGACTCAGCATGCACAAGCGATTGGAAATTTGGAAGTCTACTCTACATTTCTGCTATGGCCTATCCGAATTCACAAGCGTGATACGTTTTCGCTTACAGCTATTAACCCGAACCCTACACCGCAGTTAATTCTGCCAGAGTCCTATCTCGAAGTAGTATTAACTGAAAAAGGTCGGAATTTTCTTCTAGGTCCTTATATCTTTTAAGTGGTATACCCCCAGAGGTTTGTCATCTTCGGACGCTAACTCGTAATATATATGACTAATTTTCTTCCACACTTTAGCTTTAATGAAAACTGGGGCTAGCTTACTGCTAAACTTCTTCGCTGCGTTGCTTTGCGCAAAACTACGAGCGTATACAGTATCTCCTACTTTTAAACGAACTGAACGGCTACGCAAGTCATACACTTTAGCGTTAGCTGCGTGAGCTTCCCTTACTTTTTCCTGTGCCTGCCTCCGAGTCAATTGCAATAGATCGGACGTTTTTAAAGCTGTATCGTCTCTAATCAAATGCAATTTCCTTAGAAGTTCATAGTCCTTCCCGTTCATTACCATATTCTGTCCGAAACACAAAAAGTACGGTGAAAATCCTGTGCTACGATGCGTGCTTGCCCTCAAGGACGCGCTAATCTCATCTATGTTTCTGTCCCAATTGGTATGATCTGCTCCGATGTAAGCTCTGATAGCCGCCAAAACCGATCGGTTTACTCGCTCGCTCGCGTTAGCTTGTGGTGAGTATATGGCCGTACACACAGGTGCAACTCCGAATCGGGTTAAGAAAGCTTTATAATAGCCACTCTTAAACTGTGATCCGTTGTCCGTCAACATGGATTCCGGAACTCCGAAAGTGAAAAATACGTGTTTTTCCAGGAAATCACATATTTTATCAGAGGTGAATTTCCGTAGTGGGTGTAAGAAATGAAATTTCGTGCAATGGTCGACTATTATTAATAGACCGATATTGCCGCTCTTAGACCGAGGGTATGGGCCTAAGAGGTCCATATAAAGTTTTTGGAACGGTCGTTCTGAAGTAGTTGGATTACCCATTGGAGGTCTAAGAATTTGATTGGGACTCTTTGTGGACTTGCAAATGGAGCAGTTAGCTACATAGTCTCGAATCTGAGTCACCATACCGGGCCAAAATAGATAGCGTTTCAACTTTTCAATCATTTTGGTCATCCCTATATGAGCGGAATCAGGAACATCGTGAGCGCGATACATAACTTGTTCTCTTAATAATGTTGGAACCCAGAGTTTCCAGGATTCTGCCTCTTGGAGCGCATCCCCCTTGGATGGCTCAGTTCGCTTATACACAAATTTATCTACCACTTTTAAGTCGGGTAATCTAGCCTGATTTTCCTTTATGCGGTTGACTAGTTCAATATAGTCTTCCGAATCAAATGCTTTAGATGACAAATCAATTACTGGTCCCGAGTCAGTGACTTCGCAAACGTTAGTTTCTTCGCATCTCGACAATGCGTCAGCCACTACGTTCTGCGACCCACTTCGGTGCTTTATCGTAAACGAAAAGCCCTGTAATCGGATTGACCACCTTGCTAAGCGTCCTGATAGGTCTTTCTGCTTCATAAGCCACTGCAAGGAAGCATGATCTGTCACTACACAAAACTCTTGTCCTTCTATATAAGCCCTAAACTTATTTATACCCTTGATAACGGCTAGACACTCAAGCTCTGTAACCGAGTAATTGCGCTGTGCTTTTGACAATTTCTCTGACGTATATGCAACTGGCAATTCAACTCCGTCTTCATTTTCTTGGGTCAATACACACCCAAGACCATAAAGACTTGCATCACAAAGCAAAATAAACTTTCTATTAAAATCGGGGGTTCTTAACACAGGGGATGATGTTAACTTCGACTTAAGTAAACTAAACGCCTCTTCTGCCTCGCGATTCCAGCTAAACTCTTTGTTTTTCTTAAGCAACTCAGTCAAAGGAACGGTGATAGAAGCGTAATTATCTACAAAACGCCTGTACCAGCCGGCAAGCCCAAGAAATCTACGGAGCTGCTTGACGGTGGTCGGAATTGGAAACTCATTGATGGCACTAACTTTACTTAAGCTGTCCGTACCCTATGATGAACCCTAAGTATTTGATCTCGGTCATACAAAAATTTGATTTCGCTATGTTTATCGTTAAATTAGCCTGTCGCAAATACCTAGCGATCTCTTCTAGCAATTTCATGTGTGATTCGAAATCATCGGACAAAATTAACAAATCATCTAAGTATACAAACACCCGAGTGCGCAGACTAGCTGGTATTACTAAGTCCATTAACCTACAGAGTGTTTGCGCGGCGTTACAAAGCCCGAATGGCATTACTTTGTACTGATACAAAGGCCTATTGGGTATCGTAAACGCTGTGCACTGCCTTGACTTTTCATCGAGCGGAATCTGCCAAAACGCGTGCTTCATGTCAAGTCCTGTGATGTAACGCGCTGGTGGCAGTCTGCTTAAGATTCCGTCTACGTGAGGAAGAGGATAAGCATCCTTAACAGTAAGCTTATTCACTTCTCTCGAATCTAAACATAACCGAACCTTTTCTCCCCGTTTAACTAGTACGCAGTTGCTGCTCCATGGACTTCGGGACTCCTCTATCACGCCTAATGCTAACATGTTTTCTATTTCTGCAAACATAATTTTCTCCTTTGCGGGTGAGATCGGCCAGTGACGCTGCTTTACCGGCTTCGCCCCGCCGACATCGATGGAATGTTCTATCATCTGCGTCCGCCCTAATCCTTCCGACTCGTAAGAAGGGAGTTGGCTTATTACTGCTTCTAACCTAGTTTGTTGTTCTATCGAAAGGGAGTGTATTTTCGGGATATCAACTACATCGTCTTCTCGCCCTACATCGAGCTCGGCAACCGACCCAGTTTCTTCCATTATTTTGTTCAGCAACCCGAAATCGCGCCAGAAATCAATACCAAGATAAATATCTTGCTTGAGCTCTGGTATGACGAAGAACTCAACTATATTAGTGCGATTTCGATATGTGATGTCCAAAACCAGTCTGCCCACAACTGAACACGATGCATCATTAGCTGTCCTAATTTGACCTGAACATTTACGCATCTTTGGATGCTGGGATAAATCTTTCGCAGCGTTACCCCCGATACAACTAATCGTCGCGCCTGAATCCAGCAAAGCTACGTAACGCCTATCAGAAATATCTATTTCGGTATATAAACGGTTATCGGAGTTAAGGAAAACTGCTGCTACCAACCTCTTCCGGCTTTGTCGCACCGTTTTCCAAAATTGTCGTACTCGTGAAGTTGAACGTCCGGGTTTTTGAGAAACGCTACAGCTGCTAATGTCTCCAAAAATTCTCTGTCTAGCTGCTGCATATTGTGCTTCTCTAACGTGGTAAGGTTTGAGATGGTTAGGTTGTGTGTTCAGATCCGAACTCTCAATTGGATCGGTCTGCGTACCACAGTCTGATTTTAATTTTTCGGATGCGTCGAGTGGTTTTTGGCCGACACATCCCGCTGGTGGTTTTCCGATGGGTTACATTTTTGACAATTTGGCTTCTTGGTGTTTTTGGCACCGCATCCAAAGCAAAAGATACTGACTGACTCGAGACAATCGTCAAAACGATGCCCGATCTTGTCGCAGTTCCAGCATCTCATTTCTCTACGCTGCAAAGCTGAAACTTCATCTAGCACCGTGTCCTCAGACTCTGGATCAAGCTGAGAAATATTCGGACGCGCGGAATAATTGTTTCTTCCTGGCTGCTGTCTATTCTGTTTACAAAACTGCTCGTGCGTTCGAATCTCTTTTCTTAAACTAGCTAAGGAGTCTATACTTAAGTGCATTAACTCGTATCTAAGAGAGGGTTTCGCGTGTCGAATAAGAAGTTGGACCAGAGACTGTTCGGAAATTGGGGTGCTCAAACGCGCCACTAGTTTCTCGATATAAATTTGATATTCCTCAAATGGTTCCCTATCTGTCTGACGCCTGTTGTTAATTGATTCCCATATATCTAAGTCTGTATCTATGTCCCTAAACTTCTCCCTAAATTCTTTGCAAAACTCTTCCCAAGTTACCTTTTCACTGGCCTTGTGGTATTTCCAGTACCACTCGCTAGCCCTGCCTATAAAAAATAGGTGCAGGTGGTCGCACAGTAACTGATGATCACCATTCAAATTCTGCTGTGCCAAAGCTTTAACTCTATACAAAAAGTCTTCAGTTTGCAATCCATCTTTGGACCCATCAAATTTGATGTGCCAACTCTGAATAATACTAGGCACCTTCTCCGGCTGTACCGAATTGTGGAATCTGCCTGAAATCTGACTAAGCTGCTGATTTACCGGACTGATGTTTGTGCTAACGTTAAGGGAATTCTGCTCCTCCACTGGCTGTGATTGAACAGCTGTTATCCCTGAGTTCTCAGTAGTATCGTTGACCCGTCTTCCGCTGGGGAACTGTCCATTGTTGCCTACTTGCATGTTCGACAACTGTGTCTGAATAAAAACTGTCAGGTCGTGCATAAGTTTTTGCTGTTGAGTCTGCATTGCCGCTTGCACTGCCCTTCCTATCTCTTCCATACTCTCTGATCTCGAAGCATCCAATATGGAATCGGTATTCGCGGTTCTGTCTAGTTGTTGTCCTGCATTAAGAGGTAGCTGCGATCTAGTAACCATTGTTCTGGGTTGCCCAGTATTTCTGCCTCTTCTCGAGCTGGCTCTGCCTCGGCCTCTGCCTCGATTGACGATTTGGTTACTACTGCCTTCGCCAGGATCTATTTCAGACGGCGCACTTGCAGCGTTTGATCTTTGCTCTGCGTCGGTCAACTCAGCCAACAAATTATTATTTGACATCGATAACTGTTGCACAGTACATATGTGATTACACGTTGGACAAGCATTCGTTACTTGCAAGTGATCCGTGATGCATTGACGGTGGAACTTATGATTACATGGAGAAACTGCATTCAGGTCCTCCACATTTAATGGTCGAGCACATAAAATGCAAACCGTAGTGTCATCATTAGACGCGGCTGCTAAGTTCTCCGTACTGTGATGAAGTGGCATTTTCTAGTAAAATGTTATATAATTTTAAGGTTTTTCAAAATTGGTCTTTGCTTTCCAACGAGCTGTTTGTCAATTCTCTTGAATATGCTTGGTATTATCTCCTAAAAATACTCTATACTAATATTTGCTTGATTGATGTGGCTTCTGGGATTCGTATTCGCTGTACTGGTCAAGTATCGAAGTTCCTCCGATGACTTGCTATTCCTAAATACGCGTACGGTGCCCTGACACCAGGTTAACTAAACAATTTCAACGAAACTAGTTTTCTACGATTGGTTCGCCTTGGTCGACAATACCATAATGACTTGATATTAAATCGCAATTCCAAAGTACGAATTTCCGAATTCGCTTCCCTCTAATATCGAATCAAAACTTTAGTCTACCGGATTAATTTCTGACTTAATTATTAACCCTGTGAATAAGATCGTTCCGGTCGCCTCAATCCGTAAGGACTCGAATTGCAGTCGCTATTCCAGGCAACGACTTTAAAAGAATTCAAATTGTAAAAACTTCAAAAGCTAATTGGATGAATAATTGAGCAATATTGATGGCTAGTACCTCCTAAGGATCCTGCACATGAAAATAACTTGAGATTTCGGCTCCTAGGACTTTTATACTACCTGAGTGTTTAAATTCTCTTTAATTTCTCAAAACGGTAATCGGTTTCTAGCCCCACGTTCGGGCGCCATTTTCTGTAGTAGCCCAGAGGTAGGTGTTCACTAGATATTGTTAGTTTTCTAGCGTATAGACAAATCGGTGTTCGTGCACTTCTTGCATGGCTCGGTGCAAAGCTCGTCGGATATGGCGTGGGTCTTCCTCCTCATCTATATGTCACACCCGTTCTACTACGAAAAGTTTTAAGTGCACTTTCTGTACTCTAATGATTGATCAAAATATGGTATATATCGGACAAAACAGACGGACCCTAAAGAGTATATTATAAGAGAAGAATACCAGCATTGTGGGTGGCTAAGGTGTAGTTTGCCCCCATTCTCTACCCTCCCAACCTTAGTAACAGTAGAAATAATCTTGTTGTTACCCCTTAGCAAACGCTTTATTGTAGATTAAATCATATTCAAGATAGTTAACAAAAGCATCGCTGTACTAGCAGCGGACCGTAATTATACAAATTATTCGCTCATATTAAAGAGTAACAAAATTCAAGATAATTCATATATATTCTCCATATTCATTCCTCGTTCTATGTTTCTTTTCAGTTCCTTTACATTCTAATAATTCAAGTTCTTCGTTTTGCACTTTAAACTTCTTAAATTTATTTTTGTTTAGCTATATTCTAATACTTCATGATTTTACTTGACAAATTTAATGACGCTCATAATTATGCCCTTTCTTAACACATCCCGGTTAAATCAAATTATGTTTATATATATATATGTCAGCCGCTTAGCAGCAGGAACAAACACTCAATGGCTACTGTTGTTGTTTATAAAAACTTACGCACATATTTTCCGCTGCCGATTCGGTGGGCCCATCGAAGATGCAGGTGCTGTTTAGGATTTCTCAAAGAGCGTGGTTATTTAATTCAAACGGGATAAATTGTTGTGGCTTCTGGCGTTTACTTAATTTATATGCTAAATAAAAAGAAACATCTAATAAGAACAAGGTCTGATTCTCAACAAAGATTTAAGCTAAATCAAAACATTAGAACTTCTCTGATGTGCGATCGGTATCGCCGACGTCTGCCAGTGTAAGCACTGTTTTGCAAGAATGTGTGCTTGCGTCGGTGGTACTCCGTAGCGAACTACATGCTGCTAGATACGCAAATCCCTCTTCACAGGTTTTGCTGCGCCGATCTCCTTTAGGTCTGTTTATTTCAGCCCAGAACTATTATAGGACGCAGGTGCTCCCAAATAGGCTGTTGTAGAAGTCTTCTGAAGTTCACAGTAGGCGTGGGCGAACCTAGCTAGGTTAGGGCTCCACGTGTCGGTATGCGTTTCACAAAGTTCCGGCCAGATATTACAGGTGCTCCGCTATAAGTTCTGTGTGCGGTTTTATAGAGATGAGGTTGCAAGCTCCCAAACCTGCAGCAGCCTCAGCCGGGCTTTACTGACTTAGGGGTTAGGTTGTCACGTGTTGGTGTTAGTGAGCTTCAGCAACGCACAGATCTCCCAGTTTCGCAGCAAAATATCGGCCGGCCAGGCACGGTGATGTATAAATATGTATTTATTTGTAAAGATGTAAGCGCAACAGCGCCCGCGACGAGCGCGTGTGCTTTCTGGCCAGCCTCCGATGAATGTGCTCTACATATGTACATAGACACATTTTGAGATTACACTAGCACAATTAATTTAACACGAATAATTACCCTTGCAGTTTGATTCACTTATTTGTTTTAACAGTTGGCTCTTTACTTCTTGTAAGAGCGCGGTTGTGTATGGTTTTTCTAGCTTTTGGGGTATAGGTTATGCACGTGTCGATATTGCAATTTAAAATTATAACTGCTGACCAAATACGTGTGTTTGCTTATCGTTCCCAAAATCAAGTGAACGAGCATCTCTCCGCGTTGGTACAGGCTGCGCATATTGGAAACTTTTCGATCTACAAGAAACGGGACTTTTCCAGAACTCGCTCATTCTTCCTTCTTTACTTTTCGCACATCGATAGAGAGCGGGAGAGAGAGAGAGCGGGTGTGCGTGTGTATGGACAATGCGACTCAGCATGCACAAGCGATTGGAAATTTGGAAGTGTACTCTAAGTTTCTGCCGGGCCTATCCGAATTGACATGCGTGATACGTTTTCGCTTATAGCTATTAACCCGAACCCTACACAGACATGTGTCATTTAAAAGCCAACCACACCATAGATGGTAATTGTTAACTACGACTATCATAAAAGACATATATATAAAATATATCTTAACATAAGTTACGATATTTTATAGATAAATGATGGCGATAGGTACAGTGCTGCCAGCAGTCAGTTCAAAAAAAAGGCCAGGTCAGACAAAAAAAAAGGCGAAAAAAGGGACAGAAATTAAAAAAAAAGGACAAAAAAAGGCCAACTTATTGTTTTAACAAATTTATGTTATTATGTAAAATTTTTTTACTTCAGATTCACTTATGTCATGATTATTTGTTAGCGGAGTCAAAACCTGCAATTAAAAATACATTTTTGAGGTGATATCATGAAAATTACAAGCGCAAAGTAACCTAATCTTATACATCTTTTTAAGGGTCTTGGCACAAAATCACAACATTTTTTTTCGAGTACTTTTAGAAAAGTTTTCAAAAAAAACATCATGAATTAATTAGCTTAAAACCCTTTGTATATTATTCATAGCGTTTGCACAGAGAGAATTCTGACGTTCTCAACTGAGTTGATATTGTGCTTAAAAATATAACTACATTTTTTGAGCTCAAAATGTTCTAAATGTGATTGAACTGAGATTACTTTGGTCTCAAAGCATGGTTTTGTCAAAAATGTTCTCAAAACTAGAACGATCAGCTATTTGGTTCTTAACCTGATACCGATTTGTTCTTAAACTTGGTCTACCTGTCTAAGTTGTCGGAAAACTTATCGTTCCGTCCGAAAGTCACGAGTTCAAACCCTCGTCGGGGCGAGTCGTAAAATGAAATAATTTTATTTTGGTCAAAAATATGTACATGTGCTTTAGTAAGGCGGCGCGTTACAAGCTCATATGGTCTGGGGGCTAAGGCGTCTGCCTCTCGTGCCAGTAGTCCTGTGTTCGAAACACAGTCGAGGTAAGTGTTTTTCGTGATGTTATTTATAAGTTTACTAAAAGTTTTTTCAGTGTACATATTTAGTGTTAAACTATGACCAACATAAAAAATAAAAATATATAAACTGTTAATTTAAAACTAAAGATTGAGTTAACTTTCATCTCAAAATGAGTCCAAATGCTCTTGATTTGAGACCAAATAAACTAAGTTTGAGAACAGATCGAACTCAAAAAGGTCAGGTGGTAAGACCAAAATGTTCTTGATTTAAGGACAAAACAACTTAATTTTTTAAAATTTTGATTTAAATATGTTCTTGATTTAAGAGTAATATGTTCTTAAAAATGTAACGGAATCAACTTGATTTGAGTTTTTTTGTTCTTACCTTTTTGTTCAACATTCAACTCAATCTGAGAATTTTCGTGCTTGCACTGTTTTCAAGCACGAATGTTCTCAGTTTGAGTGCAATGTTCTTGATTTTTTTTCTCTGTGTGGTAATTATTTTATCTGATCGATTAAATCGCTTTAAACAACATTTGAAGCAAAATGAGATGTATCTTTTTGAGATGGATTCTTGATTCTTCATGATTTTAGTGGTTAGTGGTAAAAGCACAAAAGTGTTCGACTTAGCTCCTAAAAAAAGGTCATTTAGTTTTTGAAATCAGGATGAATCAAGTACAAATCATTCAACTTTTCCTTAAAAATTTATTGTCAAAAAAAGGCCAGATTTCCGGACAGGGGCTGTTTGAAATTTTTTCCGGCTGAGGCCGTTTAAAAAGGGACAGATCTATCCGGAAAAAGGCTAAATTGGCAGCACTGGATAGGTAGGTAATATAGAAAAAGTGGGTTGGATAACATATTAGTCCCTGAACTTTTTACACATTTTCTAAAATAAATATTTAAAAATTTGAAAGGGGACAGATTTAAATAGTACCGACTTCATTCAACTTTAGATATTGCTTGTTCATCCACCTTCACATGTTTGCAATCATTTTACGGTAATAGCAGAACCAATCAAGGAGCTAGAAGCTCATTCAGTAAAAATGTAAATTACCAAGTCCCAAGAAAAGCCACATCAACTACTATATTCCAGCTTTCTGCACCTGCAGATGAAACATGTAAAATGCAAACGAATTTTTTATCACGCACACCGAACATTCAACATTTTGGGGGCGCACTCTGTGCAATTACATTTTGCTATTTTAGAGGGAAGTGAATACTCCGCGAAAGGAAGTCGGTACTCAGTGGAGAGGGAAAGGGGATGCAGGGGTGAAAGCCCTAAGTTTGTCATGCGAAAATCATACAAACTTGGTTTTCGTGTGCTCGGGCAAAGTAATTGAGGCGGAAATCCCTAATTGGCACCTTCAACTCAGCGACGATGACGACAAAAAAGAAATCAGCAGAAGCTTCGGTAGATGAAGGAGAAGCTAAAGATGGAAACTTGCATTCAAGGAGGGGATTTTTTTGGGGGGTCGTGAAAATGTTGGAAACGTGGGAAAGTGGGAAAGCCGCGGGGCTGGGGAGCTGGCACACGTAGTCTCATGCAAATGGGAAAACTTTGCTCATCAGCGCACACAAATTGAGTGAAATTATCAGTTCAAGTGAAATTTACACTTGCTTGTTGTCGCCTGCCAGTGGCACCTTAAAAAATATATAGAACCATTTTGAGGAATAATATAAAGCACAAAAGATTTAACTTGTGTATATTGTTTATGATACAGAATTTCTTAAAAATCTTGACTCCAAGTGGAAGAGAAGATAATGATGTATATTTAAAATTTTTTTAATAACTTTAAATCAGTTTGTGTGAAACCCACAAGTTCTTTTTCTAAAATTAAAAGCCAGTTATCACTATTTAAATGTTTTTTACATTTTAACTATTTTCACTTGAAAATAAACAATATTTCTGAATAACTAAAAAAGTGCTTAACATATTTTGACATTCTTTAATACCCTTAAGACTTTTTTTTTTGAGTGTCCCTGTGGTTTTTCCCCGAAAGATGCTCCACAGCTCGAGTATGCAAATATATGTAACTCTCCCCTTTTCCCCCGGAGAATTCTAATTCCGCTTAGCTGCGAATCCAATTAAACATAGAGCGAGAGCATTGCCAAAATAATAAATAAAGGGAAACATGTGTGCGATACTTTCGCACTTTTCGTCGGCATCTGGCAGCCGCGTTCTCAGGCAGATTAATGGCCAACGAGTTGTGTGCCAAAAGCGGCGACATCTGCTAAATGGTGGCCACATCCGCCACCCAAGATCCGGGGAAGGACCAAAAAAAAGGCAGCCAAGTGGCTGCACACATGGCCTTCATTTTTCAACCCACTTGATAGACTCTCTAATGGCCACAAAGCAGCGTCATTTTATGGCCCCTTAATGGGTTGCATATAGAGAGTGTACTTATTAACTTCCTTACTTTTTTTTACCGGAAATATAGGAAATATTTAACTATGTGTAAGCTCTTTTGATAATGAACTACGAAATATGTTTGAATGTGTAAAATTTACCTTAAGTTTTGAACGCAGTGTATGTACATTTGTAAATAATTCAAAATTTTTTATTTTTGTTCTATTTATTTATTTATTTTTAAAACATTTCTGATATTAAAAATAAACACTTTACAAGTGTAACATACAAATTTTGCACAAAAACGTTTTGTGATTTCAGGATGAAAGAACCTTCTTAATACAGCAATAATTTGCAATTATATCGCATATTCTTCAACTTCTGCTTAATTTGCAACCCTGGTCACAAGCTGGGTGCGGAGATTGAAAAGGGCAAAATCAAAGTTCATTATTGCTGCAGTTGTGGCAGGAATACTTTGGGGCATCCACTCACTCCAACCCCACTTTCAGGGCTCTCCATCCATCCATCCATCCATCCATCCGTCGTCTCCACATGGCGTATACGCAATATAAATACGTAATTGCATGAAACACCATGGAAAACGAAGGCAGGGCCATTGATCAACTGGCAGTCAGCTGAAAGATGAAAGCCGAAAGCATCGAGGCACAAAAGCAGAAGAAGTAAGGAGGAGGAGGAGGATGGTTGGAGCTGGAGCCAAGCTGGAGAAGCTCATCAACTAAATGCAAAGTTCCTCCAACAACAAGGCAGCCTGTAGAACAAGAATAATTGACGACGACACGACGTTGGATAATGAGGGGAATCCCCATCTCCACACACACATATTGAGAAGAGGATATGACAGGAAAACGCATCGTCAAGCTGATGCAGTCTGCTCACCAGCACTATAATCCTGCGGAAACACTTGAAAATGATGGATGAAAATTATCGTTTTCTGCAACGCATGCAAATGCGCAAAATTACTTTCACATGATTAATGCTCCACCGGGGCAAAGATGTTCCACCTCCAGCTCCAACTCCATCATCATCGTCCTTTCATAATTCCATAATTAATCCAGTCAAAGGAGCCCCAAAAGAAATAAAAAAAGAGCACCAGACAATTGTTGAACTTCATTTGAAATTCATATTTTAAATATTCGTCAGTCAATTAGAGAGCCAAGGACTCTGACACCGAATTTGCATTCAGCCGTAAAATTATCAAATTAATATTCCGCCCCCGAAGGATGGTGGATCTGGATGGAGGAGCGTCTGGTTTTCGCCCCTGTCTTTCGCAATAACTGTCAACTGAAAACTCGGGAAGTTTTGTATGCCGCACATTTCGGCAAGTTGTCAGGCGAGATGCGAAAGTTCCTCCGTCCAACAATGCCAATTTGATGGGAGAAATTTGAAAATATTTATACACACACACAGTGATAAGGTGAGGCTGTGAAAGTTGCCGGCCAAATTTGTTAATTGGAAAGCCAAAAGTTTATCTATGAAAATGCTAAAGAAGCCCACTTGCCGCGTGGCTCCAAAATGTTTAATAATGAAGCAAAAAATTAGATTAGTCTGTATTTCCAAGTTGAATGATTAAACTTTGAATGGGTGTCTTTTCCAGAATTTTTAATAGTGTTTTGTCAACTCGTTATTTAACTTTATCTAATGGAGCCAAAATAAGTTTAGTTTGTATTTTAAGAAGAATGATCAAACTTTGACTGGTGCAATTTTTATACAATTTTTTATAGTGTTAAATTATTAAACGTGTGATGTTTTAATAGGTTGGTTGAACATGCGTTCTTTTTAATATCTAGGCAATATCAAAAAACTGATTTCATAACTTTTCTGTTAGAAAACAAAAAAATAATACAAGGCTTGTTAAATTTTATAAATATTTTAAAATGTATTTGTATATTAACGCAATATTTATGCAACAGAATATGTATTGATGTAAATAACATTAAGAATCGCTTATTTTTTTAAATACCTTTAGTTGAAATCAAAGTGAAAAATGGCAAATTTAAATTTCGCACTACTTATACTAGCTTGACAAACCAAAACTGATTTAATTCAACCATCTAATCGGTATTCAAATTTTTCATAATCCATTAAATCCATTATCAAATAACTCGTTACAATTTTCATTGTCGTTTTCTATTCAATTACCAACAGGGCGGCAAAGAAAGCCAAGAGGAGATGGCAAACAAAAATGTGAATTGTTATCAAAATGGGCAGATGATGCAAACGTGAGTGGGAGGGGATACCATATACTATACGTTCAATATTCTGGTCCATTTGGGCCACTATTGAATTTTGAATGCTTAGTGTACCGGGCGACAAGCATCCTCGAACATTGAAATAAACCGATAAAAAGGACAGATGAGCCCGGCATCCGCACTCACAATGCATAGCAGGCAATCGAATGCGGTTGGGAAATGGTCTGGGAGTGGGGTTTGTGGGTGGTGGATCCAATTGATATAGAAATCGGAGGGTTTCCCTTACTCCGCCACTCATCAAGCCACATGCAAATCCCAAGTACTTGAGGCCACTCCCCAGATTGTCCCTTTTTCTTCTCATTTTGTTTGTGCACGAGATCTGACCACTTGGCTGCTGCTCCTACTTTTATGTTTCAATACCCTTATAGAGGGTATTTCTATTTCTGTATATGTTACCCTAAAAATTAGAATTGTTTGTAACAATATTATGATTTTAAAAGATAGTGTATAATCGGGGGTGCCACAGAAACCGTTCCGCCCAAAGTAGGTTGGAATTTACATAGAGAAGGGGTTGGACATTCGGTTGGAATTGGGGTGGAACGGTTTCTGTGGCACCCCGAATATAATGTATACGGATTTAATTTACAATGACAACACCCAGAGGAAATGGTAACATTTCAACTTATATATTTATATATATCATATAAAAATATTTTTGGTTACGTTTTAGCCCCAATTTTTGTTTTAATTTAGTTTAAAAATGTATTATTTATATGAAAAATATTTGTTATTCCTATAATCAGATCTTATTAGCATTGTAACAATATTTTTATTTGCGGTACTCGAAGAGTAAGCAAGTACTGTAAACGATCAAATGTCTGGCTGTCCGTCCGTCCGTCCGTCCGTACAAACGTCGAGATCTCGGGAACTATAAAAGCTAGAACCACCAAATTTTGGTCACAGACTTCTAAAAACAAAGCGCAGATCAAGTTTGTTTCAAAACTTGACCACGCCCCTTTTACCGCCCACAAACCGCGAAAATCTGTGGCGCTCTCATTTTTTATGCAATCGTTACCGTTTTAAAGAAGTATAATGATATGTGCACTGTCTTACTACATTCCGAGCCATTTTATGCTCTAATAAATAATAAAGAAGTTATAGAACATTTTGCTATGTCTTAAAAATAGTCTAGATACATATTTTGTGAACGTGAACACGTGTTTGTGAATGTAAGATCTACAAATGTAGTTAATGTAGCCCCATAGGTGGCGACTCTGTCGTTTTTTCTCGTTTTGTTTTTTTAAAGAGGGCAAATGAGTATCGCAAATCTTATAGTCGGAAACCCGACCTATAGCGTTCTTTCTTGTTTAAATTCAAATTTACCTGTACTATATATATTTTAAAAGTTTTTATGTAGAAAAATATATGCGAAATTAAAATTTGAACATATTTACGTCAACCATTCACTTTTTCTTTGCTTTAACTGGCCAGCTTTAAATTCTTCTTATCTGTGAAATATAATACTGAGATGCTTTCGACATTGCAGTGTGGTGTGTGTGGTTTTTTGGGTTTGGAGGGGCTATTGTTCGGCCCATATCATTAAGTTTGCCCAATAGTTGTTCATATGTACATATAACGTTTGTATTTTGTTCGCCAAGCCAAACCCAAAAAATAAAATTCATAAAAACGAACAAGCAATCTGTTATAGACTGCAGTATAGTTTTAAAAGATTTTTCCTGTAAGTTGAATTTTTCAAGTAATCGATATGAAAGTAACAAAGTAAAACAAACCTTTTAATCATGCCTATTTCCCCTTATTTTCTATAAATAATATTAAAAAATAAATAATGTTATGGGTGATTGTTTATGCTTTTATTTCACGGTTTGATTTGTGGGTGTCTTTTAGCAACAGTCTTATCAGCATAAAAAGCATCACTAAAGCGAAAGAAACAATTTTATTTGATTAAATAACTTTTTCTCGTAATGAGTTGGCAGACGTGTTGATATTGGACAGTGGTTGTGCTTTTAGAATAAGAGAAAATGAAAAAAAAAAATTAATAAATAAAAAAAATAAAAAAAAATTAAACGCCGGGAATACCTTTGTTATTTAAAAAAAAAAATTAAACCCCCCCCCGGAAAACGTCAATCACTCTACTGTAAGATACAAAGTAAGCCAGACCTTGGAGGGTGAAGTGTTTCTTTTCCAACGCATAACCGAAATATTTGACACCTTTCTCCTAGTCCGTGTGGTGCCCCTGTTACAAGTTCGGAACTTTCAGTGCCGTTCAGTGCAAGCGATATCGTAGTGCGGCTTCAATCCAGTGGAAGACGAGGGCATTTCGCAAGACATCAAATACTTTATAAAAGTGGATAATGCGCCAAGATACCTTTGCAGTCGGTCGGTTGGCAAAAAAGAACTGGATACACTGCAACCCCGAGGTTCCATTAAAAGATTTTAAATATCTAAACTACACATTCACGCTTGAAATGCACATCTACCTGACAAACGCACAAATAAAAGTGCCCCATTGGCCGAGACCAAGACCAAGCCCAACATCACCATGAAGGGAAGCGTCAGGCGCGGATCCAGAAAAATTTGGTTTCAAACATTTCGGGGTTTCAAAATATTGTGTAATTCACTAGTTTTTTATGAAGAAAATAAATTTCGGGGGGTTGCCCCAAACCACCCCTGGATGGTCTGAAGCGTAATCTGCGTGGAACTAATCCGAAGTTATTGGTCTCGACCTCGCAATCAATTTAAATAGAGAGTGCGACTGCTACCGCTGAGTTCGTGGATCAAAAACCACAGGGCCAAGGTTGATTAGCTACTTGGATGCCGGAATCAAAGATCCCCAAGATGTGTGCTTTAAAATACCGCCCTACCACAACCAGTCCTACGAAGTACGTCAGCAGCATCGCTACGCCAACAACAAAGATGCACCCTGGAGTGATTTTTACCCGCTTAACTTCGCCACGAAGGCCTCTGTGCCCGATCGTCCGCCTGAGTTACTGGACAATGGATTTTTCTACGATCCGGATAAGAGGGAGCTCCAAGTATTTTGGCTGCAACTGAACGAACTGGAGTTCAGTGGACCCAATTTTACGTACATCGTAAATACGACTATCGGGTAAGGTATTAAATAAGTTGAAACCGCTTCTATAATTTAAAAAAATATATATTCTGTGTAGTTTTAGACTAATCTTACTTTTACTTGTTATTCTACTTTACAGAAAAAAACCGCTGATCAGGGACAACAACTCCGCCCTTTTCAACAACTGGGACCCCGATCAGATGGTCACCGTATCCATTTAAAGTCAGAACTTTTTGGGTCGCTCAGAATATAGCTCGGTATTAAAGATCCCAAAACTGACCAACTTTATGCAGCGTCAACCGCAGCATATGAGGTATTACTACGGGAACCACACCATGACCTGGAAGCCACCAAGGGAACAGGCAGAGCATATTGGCTACATCGTTTAATGGTGCCCCGTTTCTGACAAAAAGTTTCCGATCTGCACCGACCAGGACATAAAGCATAAAAAACTTCACAAATCGCAGAAAGAGTTCCAGTTCAACGGTTCGATTGCCGATTTCAATAAAGACGTCTCGGCCAGATACAAGGACAACTCCAGCGGTGGTATGAAGTGGTACAATCCCGAGCTAGGTAATTACCGAAAGAGCTCCTTTGACCTTGGATTGTATATCAGTTTATTTGTCCTGGTATTTATCCCTTTAGTTTACGCATCCTTTCGGAAACTGCAAAAATGTGCGCAAATCGAGGTACACTTTCCGGAATGGGCGATAAAGAATAAGATCGCAAAGGAAAAAGATATATCTTTCGATATCGCCGTTCCTGGAAGCGTTCCCCCGAATGTTTTTGTAAAAAATGTGATGTTCCCGGCAGAAACTTCTGTCGAAGAACTTCCCATTGAAGAAGCTATTTCATACTTCAGCATGAAGCCTATGCAAACCTCTCAGAGAATTGTTTACAAAAACTTATAAAGCTATTTATATTAGTGTGTTCCTTTTAGATGTTAAAAAAATATGGTTAAAATATAAAGTTATTAAATTGTTTAAATAGAAAGAAATTAAACGAGTCCTAAATTTTGTCACTTAGCAAATTAATAAAGCTTAAAATTTTAATCAATAGAAGTTTTTAAACAAGTTTAAGTTATGTACATACATAGATTTTATTAAGTTCCATTACTAATTCCAAAGACATTGTAAAATACAGAGTTCTAAAAACTACAAAAATAACTTCTTTTAAAAATTTGTTGAGTGGTTTTCTATCAATTTTACATCGCGATCCAAGCAATTTAGAGATAACCCTAACGTGCGAATTTACTGGGTGTCTAAAGCTTTGGAAATGTAAATGAATCATAATGATAAGATGCTGTAAGCTCAGTTTACAGCACTAGTTCAGTTAGGCGACATGAGCAGGTGGACGTGTCTTTTTGTGACGATGGTGTCCAGTTGTTGGACATTTGGCTGTGAAGGACATTCTGAGTATTTATATGACGAGCTGCAGGTGTACACCATCCCAAAGAATGTGCGTGGCGGTGAAATCTTCGATTTGTTTTGTTCATCCGCCTTCCCAAGCACAGTTCGGTACAAACTGGAACTTCTTTTGAATGACCGTCCGTTGGAATCGATGGTTGTCAATGGCTCTACTATCATGCACAGAGTAAACCAAACCCAAATGGGCGGTGAAGTACTCAATATCAAGTGTACATGTAAAAGGACACACAAATTTATTGGGTCGAACCGTGCCAAAATCGGAGTAGCACCCTTTTTAGAAGTCCGGGACTTTCAGTGCCGTCATCACGGTCCCGAAATGAAAGTTGAGTGCAGCTTTAGCCAGATGGGAAGTTGGAACATGAGGAAAAGATTACACTACTATCTTAGCATGGACAACCAGAAAATCCATCCTTGCGAGGAAACTCAAGGAAACAGGAATCGCTTAAAGTGTATCCTGGGAAAATTAAGACATTATTTTACCTCCAACTTCAAACACACCTTCTGGATCTCCCAGGTACTTTTCGGAAATGTCCAGAAGCAGATGTTAAATTTGAGTGACAACCAAATGGAAGTGGCGTTTTGGTCAGGGTTTTGGGACAACATAACCATGACCAACAACCAAACTTGCGTGGAGTTGGGACAGGTTAGAAAATCTCGATATTCCGACACAGTGGAATGGAAAGTGCGGCTGCTGCCGCGCAATCGGAAAATAAAACATCACCAGGCCCAAGTGATAAGCTACTTGGAAGCAGACTATGAAAGGAAAAATGTTTTGTGCTTCAGGACACCACCCTACCATAACCAGATCTATGATGCGCGTCTGTGGTGCCGTTACAAAGATGAAAATGCGCCCTGGTCAAGTGATTTTTATAGTCTAAGCTTTTCCACAAAGGCCTCTGTGCCCGATCGTCCGCCTGAGTTACTAGTCAATGGATTTTTCTACGACCCGGACAAGAAAGAACTCCACGTCCTCTGGATGCAGCTGGACGAACTGGAGTTCAGCGGACCCAACTTTACGTACATTGTCCACACGGACATAGAGTAAGCTTATTCAAAGTCTCTTAATCTTTGCAACTTACAGGTTTACAATTAACATAAGCTTAGTTTAACTTAAGTAACATTTAAAGTAACATAAGATTACACTTTTGCCTTCCAGCAAAAGGACACTGATCGAGAGCAACAACTCAGTCCTTTTAATCGACTGGGACCCCATGCAAAAGGCCACCGTTTCAGTTTGGAGCCAGAATTCCCTGGGACGCTCGGTGAATAGCTCGGAATTGAAAGTTCCTATTCTGGCCAACTCCTTGCTGCGTCAACCGCAGGAGTTAAAGTACCATTTTAAGAATCGAACATTGACCTGGAAGCCACCAAAGGAACAGGGTAAGCTAATCGGCTACACGGTTTTCTGGTGCTCCGATACCAGCAATAGTCTGGAAATCTGCGGTGACCATGAATCGCTACAAAGGCAGGAACTGAGTAAATGGCAACATCAGTTCCAGTTCAATAGGTCAATGGGTCATTTTAATAAGGCTGTGGCAGCTCATTACAAAGACAACTCCAGCGGTGGCATGAAGTGGATTGGTCCCAGGTGGGATACTTTCGGAGAAGAGCAGAACTCCTTTGGTCTTGGAGTAATTTCGTATATTGTGGGCTCGATGGTCCTCGTATTGATCCCCGTGGTTCTTGTCTCGATTCGGAAATTGGGAAAAATGGCGCAAATAAAGGTGATACTGCCTGTTGGCATGTTCGGTTCTATGGAAAATACAAATGGAGAAGGTCTGATAAGTCCTGCATTTCCCATCACCTTTCCCGCCAGCATTTCGCCGAATGTTTTTATGAATGTGGATATGTCGTCGCTTAGAACCAGTCTGGAGAAAGATCATTGTAGACACCCCTGTAAAAACTCAAGTCCGAAAGTGAGGTTGGACTATGTTTCCATCTAAAAATTGTGTTTTCTTTAAAATTAAAATTTATAAGCTTTTAAGCCTGACTATGACTCTGATAAAATGTATTAATTTACTTCTCACTTACGAAACGATCCAATTAAAATTTGAAGAGACAGCCGACAATTTTTTTTTAAACTTAAAAAAATTTGAAAAATAACGAAAACAAATTATTTTGTGACACTTTCATAATCTGGAAGTCCAACTCTACCAGAAATTGGTGATGGTGTCATCGGGTCTGGTTGTAAGCTAGTGTAATTGACCGTTATTTTAAAAATTTTTAAGTATTTATTCCTTTAAAAAAATGTATGAAACTACTTAACTATTATTTTTATTTTCAGGTTAAGCTAAAACTAACTTAAAAGCTCAAATGGAAAAAGTTAAACTCTCTTTTTTTAAAATTTGTTGGCGCGCTTTGAAAGCTGACTATTGAATTAAAGTGGCAACACAAAAGCTTTATAAGGTAAAAACATAGTTTTAATAATAATTAATTAATTAATTTTTTAAGAGATAAACAAGCTATTCGTATGTGAAACTAACTAGAAGTTCAATTTCTTAAACAACAAAAAACTTTATTTTCTTTTTGAATTTTTCAGCCTTGCCACCTAATAAAAAACTAGGGATGGCCGATTATATCGTTTCAACCGCCAAAAGGCGAAAATCAAATTCCAGCGATGTGGCAACACGCCATATCAGAACAAAAATTCGCTGTGCAACACTGGCATTTTGCAAAAATTATTTAGGTACTCGCGTCAACTAGAAAAACCCGCAAAAAATCGCCTTAATGTGCGTGGAGTAAGAGCCAAACAAGTCGAACGCGATCAGAAGAACCTCTAGCACACAGAACACACGATGGAGGCCCTTATTCCGGTTATAAACAAGCTGCAGGACGTGTTTAACACGGTGGGCTCCGACTCGATACAATTGCCCCAAATTGTTGTTCTCGGCAGTCAGGTAAGCGAAATGCAAAACTCCCCCGCACCCAAAAAAAAATTCACCAATTTCCACAAAAGGGCTACTCTTAATTATTAAGAATACTTTGCTAGTATTCTTACATGTATTTGCACAACTCTTTTGGATTTTCGAGTGCCTAAAAAATTATATAACTGAATGCGCTTGCCGGCATTTTAGTTATTAATGTTTTTAATCTGTCGTTCCCTTTGAGAAATTTTTTGCTCGTATTGGCTCTGAGTTTTTGTTTATATAATTATTTTTGGCAATGTTTGCCGCTCTCATGGAAAATCAATACTCGGCTGTATTATAGAAAAAAACAGCTGCTGATGTGACACATTCCTGCACATACACATGGCCAAACATACACATATCTCAGTAGTTTTGTTTGTTTGTATGTTTTGATCGCGGCTTTAATTGCACTTTGATTCACGCTCTTAATTTAATTCCGTATGACTAAATGTTCTACCAAGTCATTGATTCCAAGTACAGGCGAGACTCTATGACTTTAATTCTATGTTGAAAAAATGTTAAGTCCATTGGATGACTTTTAATAATTTAGTTTTGATAGGAATTGATTAAACCTACAATTTACAAGTAACAAAAATTTTTAATCTTATCTTAAAGTCTTTTTAAAATATTTAAAAAAATGTTTTTGCTTTTAAATTAATACTTGTATCCAAATTAATAAATATTTTTATTGTTACTGAACATTTTGACACCAAAAACAATTATTTTCCATTTAGAATTGGTCTTAACTTCAGTCATAATTAAATAAACATCAAAAAGTTCTTAAAATTAGTGCTTTTTTATTTTTTCTTATTCGGATTGTAAACATCTTAAAGCAAGGTTCTGATTTAAACAATATTCTTCTCAGATTTATTATTTATTCATAATTATTTCAAAAAGTAAGTTGCACAAAAGACATTTCTTGAGTTCTAGAAAGTTCACTTTATAGAATTTCAACTGTTGCAGATAACAATTGCTAATCTGCGGGTTTCAAAGTGTTTCCTTGTTGCACACGCTTTTGGAGCTCTCCTTATCAGGGCATCGACGTTTATCAGTCTCGGTTTTAACTCCAAATTAATTCGCTTTCCTAACACCCCTTTTGTTTCAGAGCTCCGGCAAGAGTTCGGTGATCGAGAGCGTGGTGGGACGCTCGTTTCTGCCCCGTGGAACTGGAATTGTCACCCGTAGGCCATTGGTGCTGCAGCTGATTTACAGCCCACTCGACGATCGCGAGAATCGCTCAGCGGAAAATGGTGAGCTCTGATCTGTGCATCCAGCCAAAAGTAAAAACTAAATTTGAATCCTTTTAAGGCACCTCCAACGCTGAGGAGTGGGGTCGCTTCCTGCACTCCAAGAAGTGCTTCACAGACTTTGACGAGATCCGTAAGGAGATCGACAACGAAACAGAGCGTGCAGCGGGCAACAACAAGGGAATCTGCCCAGAGCCCATCAACCTGAAGATATTCTCCACGCACGTGGTCAACCTAACGCTGGTGGATCTGCCGGGAATCACCAAGGTGCCCGTGGGCGATCAGCCGGAGGACATTGAAGCCCAGATCAAGGACCTGGTAGTCAAGTACATTGAGAACCCCAACTCCATTATTTTGGCTGTGACGGCTGCAAATACGGACATGGCCACCAGTGAGGCACTCAAACTGGCCAAGGACGTTGACCCCGATGGAAGGCGCACCTTAGCCGTGGTCACCAAGCTGGACCTCATGGACGCGGGCACTGATGCCATCGATATCCTGTGCGGCAGGGTCATTCCCGTCAAACTGGGCATCATCGGCGTGATGAATCGCTCGCAGAAGGACATTAATGAACAGAAGCACATCGACGAGCAGATGAAGGACGAGGCGGCCTTTTTGCAGCGAAAGTATCCCACTCTTGCCACTCGGAATGGCACTCCCTACTTGGCCAAGACCCTTAACCGGTTACTGATGCACCACATCCGAGACTGCCTGCCCGATTTGAAGGTATGTTAATTAAATTTTTTAAATCCAAAATAAAAGGGTAAAAAGAATACATTTTACAAAACAATCGACTTCCTTTGCTTTTACAGACTCGCGTCAACATCATGGCCACGCAATTCCAGTCGCTGCTGAACTCCTACGGCGAGGATGTGTCCGACAAGAGCCAGACTTTGCTGCAGATCATCACAAAGTTCGCCAGTGCGTACAACTCCACCATCGAGGGTACGGCCCGAAACATTGAGACTACGGAGCTGTGCGGCGGTGCCCGGATCTGCTACATTTTCCACGAGACCTTCGGCCGCACCCTAGACTCCATTCACCCGCTGGCGGGTCTAAGCAAAATGGACATACTTACGGCCATCCGGAATGCAACGGGCCCACGTCCGGCTCTGTTTGTCCCAGAGGTCTCTTTCGAGCTGCTGGTGAAGCGTCAGATCCGACGGCTGGAGGAACCCTCGCTGCGTTGCGTGGAACTGATTCACGAGGAGATGCAGCGCATTGTTCAGCACTGTGGCAACGAAGTGCAGCAGGAAATGTTGCGGTAGGTGGACTTAAGAACACACTTTATTAAGTTTTATTGTAACTTCTTAAATAATTATCATAAATCCATATAACTTTATAATTAAAAACTATCTAACGTTTTCCGCACAGCTTCCCCAAACTGCACGAGAAGATTGTGGACGTAGTCACGCAGCTACTACGACGACGTCTGCCGCACACAAACGTGATGGTTGAGAACATTGTAGCCATCGAGCTGGCCTACATCAACACCAAGCATCCCGATTTCCACAAGGATGCCGCTCTGGTGCCCAGTCTGCTAAAATCGGACAGCGATCCCTACTCACAAATGAACATTGGACAAAGGAGGGGCAACACTCCTCGCAACCACATGTCACCACAGGTTACAGCGCAACAACAACAGCAGCAGCAACAACAACAGCAGATGAACAACCAACAGCAGCAATATAGTGAAGCACATGACCAGGTGGGAGCAGCTGCTGTACTTCTATGTGCTTACAACTCAACCTATTTCTGTTTTAGAATCACGTTGGCGAGAGCACGACGCCTTCGATGGCCAGCACTTGGCTCTCAAACATTTTACCGCCGGCCCCAACGCGTCCGGACAGCATTGAAAACTCTGCCAGCAACACGCCGGTTCACAACAATGTGATGAGCCCACTAAAGCCAGTCAATCTGCTGCCCGATGTGCCGGCTAACCACAATCCACGTCGTTTGACTGACAAGGAGCAAAAGGATTGCGATGTCATCGGTGGGTTTTTATCAAGTTACTTCCAGGTGAAAAGCAAACTTAACTAAGCGGCATATTTTTCAGAACGCCTAATCAAATCGTATTTCTACATTGTGCGCAAATCCATACAAGACTCGGTACCAAAGGCCATTATGCATTTCTTGGTTAACTACGTTAAGGACAACTTGCAGAGCGAACTGGTTACCCATCTCTACAAGTCGGATAGGGCAGAAACTCTGCTCAACGAGTCCGATCACATTGCAGTGCGCCGAAAAGAGGCGGCAGATATGTTGAAGGTGAGCCGTACTAGGTTTTTCACCCATCTATGGGTAGTTAAAAACTCAAATCCCATTTCAGGCACTGACGCGGGCGAATCACATCATCAGCGAAATCCGCGAGACCCACATGTGGTAGAGACTGGTCAGCGATTGGAGCAAACCCGTTTCGACTTAATAATCCCCGCATATAAGCAACATAAAAAACTATTTATTGAAGACGCGTTTGAAGAGAACGAACTCCTTCTTTGTTAAATGTTTCCCCTCCCGAGCACTGAAATATCATCAAATTGCATGCGACCCTATAATTTTTGGGGCCTTTCATTTTAGCGTACCTCTGCATTTTAATTTGCCTGGCATTTGTCTATCATCGAGCCTTGTCGCTTTTTAAATTTATAGGAAGGTAGATGCCGTGATTGGTTTGATTAGGTTATCCAAAGCACTTATTACACATTGAATAGTCAAATAAAAGCAGAAAGGTTGATTCAAATCAAATTTTTGTGTTTTTGTGGCACTTGAATTGTTGTTGGAGATTATTGAGCGAAGAATGCAAGCTCAAAGTTAATTTGGATAACGTCACCAAGAAGAGAGAAATAGCTTGGACTTTGATAAGATAAGCCAATCTTTTAGTCACATAAAGTCAAAGGCGTAGTATTAAGTGTAAGGAAAACTTACACTTTTAAAATCAACTCACTAGGCATCCAAATAAAAACTGATTCTGTGTCTGAAAGTTTTCCTCATCTCTCACAAAAATGTATCTTTTTTGTGTGACCTTTCTTTGTTCCTTTGAGAGTACAGCCAGTTTTTGTTTTACAAAATATTGATTACCAGTGTAAATTACACTGTAGAAACAGTGTAGTCCAACAAAATGATCGCGAAGATGTTTGTTTTAGATGTTTCTAAATAAAGTTTATACTACAAAAAGTGAAATATCTATGCAAAAACAGACAGACGGATGTGCCTATATGGGCAAGAACATGTCTCCTTCACGGCTTTGCAAACTTTTATTCAATCTTCAAATTAATTCTGAAAAGATAACAAAAACTTTAGAGCAAGATTGCTGAATATTATGGTACACCTATGTAGGTGTGGTTCATGTGAATTAAAAGCTAACCCCTTTAATTGAAATCACTGCCACTCACCTTTCGTAATAAAAACTTTAATACTTGGATACCAGTTAAAATCTAATTTGGAAAACGTTGTCATTTGTATTGCGGCAAAAGAACAGAAGAGGGCTTAGCTGGGTGTGGCATCTCATCGCGGTCCACTTCCCGGGGATGTGGTGTGTGGTGACCAGCGCTCCAGGCCTGCGTTGATTAAATGCTCCGCGAATCGATTGGGGGATGGGTGTTGACGGTGTTGACTCAATGACAGCCTTTGGTTGCGGTGACCCCCTCTAGGCGCGGTTTGTATCCGACAGAACGCGCACGATGCACCCCACTCCGCCCTTGGCGAAGGCCTTCTCGTGCCACTGCAGCAGGTGGCCACTGGAGCCTTCCGAGGGGATCTCAAAGCCTCGGTATATGTACTTCATCAGCACGTCGATCAGGTCGTTCTGGTCCACACTATCGATGGCCTGGTCGATTTGCGTCGACTTGATGGACAGCAGCACTCGCAATGTGATGTTTAGGGCGTGGTCCTGCAAAAAGCACGGGGGATTAGGAGGCACCACATCCACTTCAGGGATTACCTACCTTTACGTTCTGGTTCTTGCAACGCAGCGGAGCATTTTGCAGTGCACTCAGCAGCGCCTCCACCGATTTGCCCTGCGTCAGCAGCGTCGTAATCTCGCTCTCATCCGGTCCTGCGGCCGCACTGTCCACGCCGTCGTCCTCCCGGAAGTTGTCCTCGTTGTACTGGTCCACGTCGATCTTGCGGAACGCGTTGCTGGACGTGTTTTTGGCCATGTTTTGATCTTTTTCACACTTTTCTTTCCGAAAATATGAATCACGAAGATTCCGGCAAACAGATGTGTGGCAGTGTGACCGTGCGACGGAAAATACTTTCTGCAATATTGGTTGAAAATATTTCTTAAAAAATATCAAATGAAAATATAGAAAAGTAATAGTTTGTTGTTCTTTTTCTTTCTAAAATAATTGGCACCAATGGTATTTTACCTTTTCTACGGATTAAAGTACATTTAAAATATTTAGCAAGCATTTGCTAATAAAATACCTTTTGCAACATATATTTATGTGATGTTTTCCAATTTCTTTCAGTGCATTCCTTTTTTTGGTATTTATCATTAGGTATTCCTTTCACCCATGGTCACACCAAATTAACTTTGTTTTTGTTTCAAGTGAAGTGAGTCCGAGAAAATCGAAATAACTTAAATTTGGAAGATTATTTGACTCCCCCGACAGCATGGCGAACTTTCTGGGCATCAACCGGCTGGCCAAGCTGTTCCAGATCGTCCGGGAATCCGGGGGTCTGAAGCAGGCCTACCTGAAGCTGTATAGGTGAGCCCCGATCTTATATAAGATTGCTTCAATCCGCAATGAACACATCAATTTTGCAGGAACGATGGTCTTAAGATCGGAACCCTGGTGGGCATCGACAAGTACGGCAACAAGTACTTCGAGAACCCGTACTACTTCTACGGCAGCAACCGCTGGATCGAGTTTGCCCCCCATGTCAACATGGATTACGATGGATCCATGATCCCCGCCGATTGGTACGGCTGGATGCACTACAAGGTGGGTTCTGTCATAATATAATATAAGGTAATCCATCTGTATCCCTTAAATCCCAAAGAATAAATTAGTTGGTTTCTACAGAATTTATTTAATATGGAAAGTTTTATTTGCTTTTACTAATAAATTACTTTTCCCATAGACCGATCTGCCTCCAATTCCGTGATGGCTGCCGTCCCAAACACAAGTGGATGGCGGACCACAGCGAGAATCTTTCCGGCACTAAGGGTAATTGTATATTTTATCTTCTTTCAAATCATATAATTATAATTATTTCCCCCTACAGAGGCTTACTACCCCTACACTACAACACCCAACAAAGTGGAGGCCTGGGATCCCAAGGCGAAGAAACAGTAGAGTGCGGATAGCTTATAATTATTTTTAAAATTCAAGTGCAAATGGCGGCGATTAGAGAAAGCATTCAAATGTGTTAATAAATCCAATTTCGTTTACTTGGCACTCGAAGAACGACTTGTGGCATTGGAAGTATTTTATTTCGTCAAACGTACTTTGAAGATTGTTCAAAATCGCAAGAACTCTACCAGTTTCTACTCAGTTTTTTGTTTTTAAGTTCTAAACATAAAATAATTAGTAATTTCGTTTCTTCGTTTGTTTATTTAATCACAACTAGGCTATAGCACTAAAGTTCAGCAGGATTTTGTATTTACAAATGCTTTCTGCGCCTTTTTGGCGCGTCGTTTTTGATTATGTGCTAAGTTTTTAAGTTTAATCACAGCTGGATTATATCTAACCAATTGTTCTCCCTATCCTCCCTAAAATTCCTCTTTAATAGTGACTTTCTGGGCCTTCTTTGCCCGACGCTTGTACTTCTTGGCCGTGTCCGCACACTTGGTGGTGATGGTGGCCCGGATCACGCGTTCCTTGCCACCAGTCCGGTTCCTCACACAGACCACAATGTCGTCCACCTTGCGCTGATCCAGTTGGAGCTTTGCAGGTCTTTCCCGTCCGTAAAAAGCGGGTGAGGGCTTCCCCGTGAGGGTATGGGTGGCCAGTTCGTCGCTGGTAAAGACCGCGCACAGGAGACCTCTCGTGGCTACTGGAGCATTGGTCCAGAACACTTCTCCATACTGATTGGCCGTGATCTGGGTGCCATTGGGACCTAGGACATAGGCAGCACTGCCATCCTTTTTCTGCACCCGCTGAGGATATTTGCCTAAGTTGTTTGCATCGTTTTCGGAGGCGGTCTCTGGGAGATGCGATTCCGAGGAGCTGGTGGACATATTGCGGGCTCTTTTCGAAGGCGGAGCAGGCACCTCCCCTTCGTTCTTGTCATAGCGCTGATTGAGGGTTTTAAGCATGGTGGTGAGGCGTCCAAAGAGCTGTTCGTAGTGGTGCTGGCTCTTCTGAATCTTAGCCACCTGCTGCTTGAAGGATTCCTCCACGGGAGGCAGCGGCTCCACCTTGGGCTCTACTTCCTTAATGCCTCCAGAGGGGGTTGCAATGGCCACCAGTTGAGCGTTGATAATGCGTCGCTTGGGGGTTAAACTCTGGCGGACTTCCTTGGTGGGAATCTTCACCATTGGTGGTTGCATCAGGGACTGCATCTGGATTTGCAGCTGACCCAGGGGCTTCATGCTCCTTTGACGCATCATAGTCTGCTGGGAGGCCACCTCGTAGTTGATGTAGTTCTCGATGTCCATCTCCTCCTGCTTCATTATTGGTCTCGAGAGCAGGCGGTAGTAGTAGGGCACAAAGTTTGGGGCAAACTGACTCAAGTACTGGTGATATGGATGGGAGAAATGCTCAAGAGAAGGCTGGACCACAGTGTGCGGATGCAAGTAGGCGGTTGGCAGTAAGTGCATCTCCGTTTTGCGGACGACTGACTTGCTAATTCCAGGAGCCTCGCTATATGAAGGATTGGAGTCCCGGTCGTCGGCGGCCATTGTTCTCGCGGATTTGGCAACAGGTAACGAAAAGGTTTATTTCAGCTGCAGGATGGACTAGAAGACTTGCGAATATTCGTTGGGTAAAACTGTTTCGGTGTTTTTATGGCCCCGGATTAACCGTTATTATTCCTTGCGCCAGATGGCAATCCTACCTGAAGATCAGATCTGATCAGTTCAGGTCTGCCAAGGTCACCAAATCCAGATCATTTACATACGATATTTGGAAACATATCCAAGAACCACCAAAAATATCCGAACAAACAATAATTCTTGTTTTTAAAATTTTTAGACATCACATTAAAAAATTGTTTCTAAAATAATCGTTATCCTCTGCAAGATAAACTTATAAGTTAGTGATATATTTTACAAAACTATGGATATAACTTTCATGTGAAAAGGAAAGATTAAAATATTCATCATACATTATATTTTGTATCTAATCGGTTAAAAAAAAACAGTTAATGTTCTGAAAAAATTAAACTTTTTTAACATGGAATTAAGAATTTTTTGTGTTAACCTAATCTCATTTCATTACAATTAAGTTTTTAAAAGAGCACGTACCAGGTTTGCACAAACTGCAGCCACCTCTGTATGCACATACCTGATGGGATTCCCTTAATGGGTACCTATAATAAATTAGAAATTAAGGGTGTGTTTTCCGATCAGAGAGCATTTCAGTTAGGGTCTCTATTCCAAAAGAATACGTTTTATTGGGAGCGTTCCCAATACATTCAAATTCCACTGGATTACATGGATTCCTTAAAACCGGTTATTTACAAAACCCAACTATTGTCCTTTTGGGTTTTTCGTAGCAAAAAGGAGGTTCTTTTGCATTATTTTCTGATCCTTAGAAACTTATAGGATACACATTTCAATGAAGTGTAGCAAGAAACCATTTTAATCAAACACAATTCATTACTTTTTGATCGTTGAATCAATGACTTGAGTTAAAAAAGAAATTACCAATAAAATGCTATTGAAGTTAATTTATTTATGCATTTTTTAAACAAATTATACAAATACAAAAAGGATATGCATAAATAGCTGATGGTTGATTTTCTCCAGCTTCAATTAAACACTAGATATTTTTATGAACAAATTCCGAAACTAAGAAATTCTTAATTAAAAATCCATCGTTTTCAAAGGCTTTAAACTTTACATTTTTAAGTAAATAGAAAATCATCGCAATTCGTGACCCTTAATCGATAGTTTTTCACTTCCAAATCGTCGCTACTCGACAACCCTGCCCGCACACAAACAACAACACTGGTTCCCGCGCAAAACCCATGCAAAAGAGGGAAATAGGAGAGGTAAAAGGAATAAGGAGGAAAGACAGCTGGGCTAGTTGGGAAATAGAGTTGCCTGTGCTCCTGGAAGCGAAGCAAACAGGATATTACCTACCTGGAAAAGACAAGAGAGAGAACGGCTCTCTTCCCTGCACATGCATGCAATTCTGCTGTGGCAGTGTGCGTGCAGGTAGCGTCCGTGTGATTGGATTTTATTGTCTTCCATTTCCCATTGTTGTTTTTGTTCCCTCCGTGGAATTGGAGGCACAGAGGAAAATCAACCCCTACTGCGATCGCCGCTTTTCGCATTCTGCCGCCAATTTTCGTCAGTTGACGCAACTCCGGCGAGGATTCAACATGGAAAACGTGAGTAGCTCCGTGGAATCGGCTGGGAAACTTAATGTTCACTGGTCTTCCTTGTTTTTCCAGCAATATCAGCGCATAGTGAACGCCAATTCACGCGAGGAATCGTCGTGGAACAGGCCCCTGTACTTGAATGCCTGGTCGCAGACTTCCAGCGAGGATTTCGAGCTACTCAGGACCATTTCCAACCCCGACCCACATGTGGAGGCCGAAAACAGGGCACTTCGAGAGAAAGTCCGCTATTTGGAGGCCAAACTGCAGCAGCACACGGATCTGCTCTCGCAGATTCACACTACCACGGCCAGGATGCAGCAGGTGTCCTCCCACCTAGCGGACGCAGCTCCTCCCACCCCACCCACTGTCCAGAGCCACCAGATCCTCACTCCGCCCAGCTCAGTGATATGTGCACCCAGCACCCAGAATGCCCAGATTCTGGACTACAAGATCATATCGGCCACCGATGACGCTGATGCCATTGAGATTCGCCTGGCTGCTGAGAGTTTGAATAGCTTGAGCACCTCGGCGGACTCCGATCGCCTGGAGATTTGTCTGAACGAGGAAAATCAGCAGCAGCAGCAATACAGGATTAGCAGTGTCGTCAAAAGGGAAGACGAGGTATCCGATATGCCCCTGCACTTCATCAAGCGGCGCAAGCTGCAGGAGATTCAGTTGCCCGAAAAGGCCTCCTTCCCGCAGAACATTAAGTTGCCCCCGAAGTCACAGCTGCGCAATGCCAGCCTCACGGATCTCAGCAAGAACCAGAATCAGCAGCCCGGGGACAACGTAATGGTGTCCATTGGACCGAACAACACCTGTGTGCCCGCCAGCATCTTCGAGAACATCAACTGGGCGGCCTCTTCGCTGGCCACCAGGAAATTGCTGGTGGCGATCTTCGATCGGGAAACATTGGCCACCCACTCGATGACAGGGAAACCCTCGCCCGCCTTTAAGGATCAACACAAGCCGCTTAAGCAGATGCTCGACCCCCAGAAGATCCAGGACATCATCTTTGCGGTGACGCACAAGTGCAACGCCAGCGAGAAGGAGGTGCGCAATGCCATTACCACCAAGTGCGCCGACGAGAACAAGATGATGAAGATCCAGAACGGCAAGCGGCGGAGCAGTGGCATCAAACACGAAAAGGAGAACATAATCTAGGGATTAGTACTATTATTATTAGAGTTATATACCTATGTTTTAGCACCTAGCACCAAAAAGAACAGGGCGGATATCAGCGCACCAACTCATCCAGAATTATAAACAATAGACTTAGCTCCTTAAACTATATTGAACTTACATGTAGCATATTTTTGAAGATCTCGAAGATGATTTTACCAATCCGAACCAAGAAAGATTGTGGTTTTATTTGCAATTGCAGGGATCTCGTGGGGTTATTTTTAAAAACACATTTGACACATTTTTCAGCTTAAAGTTTATATAAAGATAACATAGAATATTTTGTTATATTAATAAATGGAACTTAAAGATGTATGTACTTACATATTCTTATTTGAATAGGTAAAAAATGCATTAAATAGTCACCTTAAATTTCCACCTTAAATTAAAATGATTTAATAAAAATGTTATAAATAGAGTTTTAAGTCAATAGTTTGGCTAAAATATATAAAAAAAGTTAATAAACAAAAAAAAGGCGCCAAATATATAGTATTTTAAATATGAAAATATTTCTAACAGCTTAGGGTGACCATAAACTACATCGCCAAAACACGGAGTTGCCACACTGCAGACAAACAGCTGATGATAAACAGCCGGCTTTTTGGCGGACTTGTTTATAAAAACAAATTTGTGTTATAAACTTAAATTAAAAATGTCTTGAATGGCGCTGGATTTGGAAAACATAACAAACTGTTTTCTTCCCCAATTGGTCGATCAAATATTTGATATCTATAGAAATCAATCGGAGTCTGGTAATCTTACAAAGGGTGAGTTTCCTGAGGAGTATTTATACCTCTTCCCAATAGTAAAGGGATTCCCAATTTTTAGAGGACCGTGGACAGTTGTTTTACGATTTATCCACGTTGTTGGGAGAACAGCTGTTAGAGCGATCCCTTCACCTTTTCACTTTTTACTACGCGAAAAACCAGCGCAATCATTGCGTGGTGGAACTGGGCAAGGGAACCGAGTTTTTCCGGGTGCTCCCGGGTACTAACTACTGCAAGTGCGACTTCTTCCAGTGCCACGTGCTGCAACTGCCCGCTGGCGTCCTTTACCACGATCATCCCAGCGGCCAGGTGGCCACAATAGAGGGTTGGAGCGAGGAGAGCCGGGTGTCATACACATGTCCGCACGTTCTGGCAGTCCGACTTCATCAATTACTGCAGCCCACGGGCAGGAAAACCACAGAGCAGGTCGTTAAGCCAGAAGAGCTGATAAAGCTGCAGGAGGACATATTTTTGGATTAGGATGGCCGACGCAGAGGCCTCTCCCTACGGGGACTATAAGTTCGTGGGTCGAGTGGATCACATTAAGACCTTCAATCAGGCCATCAAGTCTATTTGCTTTAATGATGTAAGGATAAGTTATTGACAAAGCTTTATGCAATGTTTTTTATTGAATTTCATATAATTTTAAAGAAAGAAACTACATGATCCCTAAATATCTTATACATCCCGCAGTATGGCATGCTACAGGTGTCAGAAGATGGCCTACGCATCACCGTGGAGCAAGGAAAGTCCATCCAGGCCACGCTCTTCATGCCACCGGGCGCCTTCAAGGAGTTTTACGTGCAGGACTTCCAGAGCTTCGGCCTGAAGATGAACGTGCTCTCCGAGTGCCTCAATCTGTTTGGATCTGCCGATTGCAGCCTGAGGATGATGTTCAGGGATCAGGGCGATCCGCTGAGGATCACACTGTACCCATACGAGGATGAGGATGTGAGCACTGAGTGCGCCATAAAAACAATGGACTGCGAGGAGCCAATCGACTACGATAAGAACCTGAAGGATCCAGATTTGAATGTTATTTTCGTACGCGGACCGAACCTGTCGAAAGTGTTCCACGAACTGGAGAAGTCCGCAGAGGAGTTTGAGTTCATCACATCGCCCGATAAGCCGCACTTTAAGATCACCACCGTTGGGATCATGCAGGCGGTTTTCAGCGTGGAAGTGGCCAAGACCAGTCCCATGATGATGATGTTCAACTGCAAGCAGACAGTGAAGGCTCGCTACAAGAGCCAGCAGATCCGACTGACGAACAAGGCGATGCAGTCGGCCACCAAGGTGGCTATTAAAACCAATTCCATTGGCCTGCTGGAGCTGCATTTGGTGATGCAGGGCGAGGGACAGGAGGAGATCTTTGTGCAGTTTTTTATTATTCCCTTGCTCAATACTGATTAAGCCATATGAAGACAGAAACTTTACATAGTTAAATAAATATTTAAACCTTAATTACTTTGGTTTTTTTTTGATTGTTTACTAAATGAACATTAAGACTTGCAAATACAAATTTATTTATTGTATTAAGGTCCCAAAGCTATCAATTTAAATAAATCTGGCACTGATGACCCAAAAAATCGCAATCCAGTAATTTCTGATTTATTTTATTTCTCATCTTCCATATTTAAACATCAATATTGACGTGACAGTGTCGCTTATAAAAGAAAAGCAAGCTGCACTGATAAGTCACCTAAGTATATGTAAATAAATATTTATAAATATCAATATAATCTATAGCCTGTCCCCGACGGAATACAATGCTGCCGGAGAGACGCAGCTTCAGTCCGTTCAATCAGTATTGGCTGGGAGCCAGAGGAATTTGCAGTCACACGGAGCGCGGCAACATGTACATCCTAGTGTCGGTAACCCTACTCCTCCTACATCTTCTGCTGCTGCCCATCTACTTGTATCTCACCTGGCACCACAAGTACTGGCGCAAGCGCGGCTTAACTACAGCTCGTCCGCTCACCTTACTGGGGACGTATCCGGGCCTTCTTACCCGGAAGAGCAACCTGGTCCATGACATTCAGAAGATTTACGAGTAAGTTTAAAAGTCTTAGATTTGTTCCTAATTGCTAAAAAACATTTTAATAATTCCCTTTTAAATTCACAGCAAATACAAGGGTAAACATCGAGCTGTTGGCGTTTTTGTGACCCGTCAGCCCCAAATCCTGGTTCTCGACCCGGAGCTGGCCCACGAAGTGCTGGTCGGGAATTTTCGATCCTACAAAGATTCGCTGACCAGCTCGTACATCAGACATGCCAAGTAGGACAAGTACGCCCGACTCAATCCGTTTTGGGCCTCCGGTCAGTCCTGGAGGCGACTTCGCACAGATGCCCAGGCAGGAATTTCCGGTCATCGATTGAAGCAGGCCTACGCCATCTGGGAGCAGGGTGGAAAGATGCTAACGGACTACATGACGCAACAGACCCAGCGGAATAATATCCTAGAGACCAGAGATGTAAGTTCTTACCTATCCCTTAAAATTAAAATCTGAACTCAAATAATTTGTATGACAGTCAGAACATTGGGAATATGGGCTTGCCTTTTAAAATAACATTAAGGTCAAGCTTTAACTTAACACAATAGTCACAATTACCGAGGTCACTAACTTAACTATAAACTATTTGTGCAAGTGACCTTCTGACTAAAAAAAAAAAAGGGTCCCGTGTTAGTTGGATACTTTGTGTACGTATGTACTTAATATTTTGCTTTTAGATAGAGTTTAGATTTATATTTTTGTAAAGTACTTTAAGGCTGCATGTAGAAACTGGAACCAAATTTTGCATGTAAAAACGATTTTTAATAGGTGTTTTTTTAGTTTAACGTTACCCCCTCTCAAATTGTATTATACCAGCTCAAATTGCATAAGACTAAGTTGGTACATCAATGAGCTCTTATACTTGTACCCACTTGAATGTAGAGTGTCTACACGCCAAAACCGTCTTGAGGATAAATCTTTAAAAAAATGGATGTTGTAAAGGGCTCTTTATTATGCCTTTGGATTCTGGCAATACTTTTTATTCCGGGAGGACCAGGACGAGCTTGGGACAAGCGTCGGTAAATGGGAATAAAATGCTTTAAAAAGCATTTAGATAACGAGGATCACCTCAAACAATTATACGACCAAAAATAAAATGCTTTGATTGCTTCTTTTCGAAAATATTCAAACGAAAAAAAAACCAAAAATTAGCAAACGTAAATGAGTTTGGGAGATAAGGAAATATGAGTTTTTTAAACGCTTTATATAAGTTTCACTTGTGGCTGGCTGGCTGGCTGGCTGGCCGGCTGGCTGGCTGGCTGCGTAACACTTTTTGGTTTGCATGCAGGCCTGCCAACTTGTTTTTTTACCGATAATTTATCGATATCTATAAAAGAGCGCGCTCTTTTAAACCGGAAAGCGTTTCTTTTAGTTTTTTAAAACTATTAAAATTATTTTATTTGTAAACTTAAAACGACACACATACTACACACCTAAACAACTAACATTCTGAATTTGCTTCTGGTATCTCATAGTCGGATTACCCGATTTGTTAGTAACAATTAAATCTTATATAAGCATGTTTATACGCATGACTATATTAACTATTAACAATGTCGTTAAATTTCGTGTGTAAGTGGCTTACTGACTTTTGACAAAAATGGTCCATTAGATACTTTTTGTTTTGCTTTAAGATAATTGGATGTCCAAAACGGGATCGTCCTTCTAAAGTGGTCCTGTGCCACAAGCAACTAAAGGTCCAAGTCGAATTAAAAATGGTAGGCTAACTCGCGTAGACGGACGGGACAGACAATAAACGTGGTGCGCTTTGGTTCAGTTCTCATTCTCAAGTGATCTTTAATTTCCAATTCGTTGGTCTTAAACCTAATGCGCTGGCATAATTGCGCGTGTATGTGTAAGCATGCAAATTCCAATATGTGTGACAAAGTGAGCGTAACAATTTAAGAGCTCAATATGTATGTACCTTAAGAGTAGCAATTCAAGAGTAACAAGAGTAAAGTTAAGCTTAAGCGTACTAATAACAATGTATGCAACTATAAGAGCAATTATTTAGGGGAGAGTGGGGATAGGTGAACCACTTTTTTTGTTGAACATTATTATGTCTAAACAATTCGACGTTAGGGTCTGCTGTTTATAGGAATCTAAAAGAGCATTCATTCCTTTGCATTTAAAGTATTTTGTGAAAATAATATGTCACGTTTTTTTAACTTTATGAGCATTTTAAAATTTTGTCTCGAATGGTTCAAGTATCCCCACCCCTGGGGATAGTTGAACCACCTTTCAGGATAACACAAAAACTACAATTGTATAAAAAAAGTGTAATTTATTTCTTTGTTTATGCCTTTTTTCTGTTCAAATATAAACATTGCACATTTACAGCATGGAATAAAACATTACAAATTTGCTATTTATTTATTTTTTTTTTTTCTTTCTTTTTCCGATGGTTTTCTTGAGTCTTTTGATTGTGCTTTTTGGCGATCAATTTTTCTGCGGTGAGTCAGTGGCAATGATACTCCTCCCTCGTTTTCTTCCTCGAGTCGTCTGTTTTCGTGGTTTAGCCTTTCCCCACAAGTACTGGTTCATGTATCCCCACAAGTCATAAGCCAATAGGAAGTGATTTGGAGAAAACATGGAATATTTGAACTGCGTCAGCAATCCATGAAAATATCATAATTTGCGTCTACTTACAATAAAATACAATTTTAGGAAGTTCAATGCCACTGACGAAGAACGATAGAATTTTTCCTAGAAAACGTAAGGTCACAATTAAAGCTGCAAACGGGGAATAAAACTTTGATTAGCGATAAAAACGACACCAATCGTTTGACGCGATTGTGCGTGCGTGTGAGGCTAGGATAACGACTAAGTAAGCAACACACATATAAATGGTGCACAAAAACATGTCAGAAGGTAAAATATTTGTAGTGGTTCATCTATCCCCATGGTTCACCTATCCCCACTCTCCCCTAAGTTATAATCGAATATATCTAAACAGTAGGAATTGAAATGAATTGAAATGACTAAACAATAATGTTAGATTTATATTTATGTCAAGTACTTTAGGCTGTATGTGAAAACTAGAACCAAAACTTTAATTTAAAAACGATTTTTAACGCGCGTTTTAAAGTTAAACGTTCACCCTTGGCGAATTGTAATATAGCAGATCACACTGAATTATCTAAAGCTGGCATATAAGCAACAATGAGCTCCTTTACCTTTACCCAGTTGGATCTAGCAACACCGATAAGTCTGCAAAAAAATGGATATTCTAAAGAGCTCTTCATTATGCCTTTGGATGCTGGGAGTAGTTTTTATACCGGTAGGAATCGGAGGTTTTTGGCAGCGTAAATAAAGTGATTTTAAAAGCAATCAGATAACGAGGACTTCCTCTAATAATTACACAATCGAAAATAAAATGCTTAAATGGCTTCTTTTCGTATAATTTTTGAAAATATAAATGAATTTGAATTAAGAGGCAGACGGAAAAAAAACTAAAAGCAAGAAAGAACGCTATAGTCGGGTTTTCCGACTATAAGATTTGCGATACTCATTTGCCCTCTTTAAAAAAAAACAAAACGAAAAAAAAACGATAGAGTCGCCACCTGTGCGGCTACATTAACTACTTTTGTAGATTTTACACGTGTATGTAAAATATGTATGTAGACTAGATTTAAGGCACAGCAAAATGTTCTATAAATTCTTTATTATTTATTAGAGCACAAAATGGTTTGGAATGTAGTAAGACAGTACACATATCAATTTATTTCTTTTAAAACCATAACGATTGCATAAAAAATCAGGGCGCCACAGATTTTCGCGGTTTGTGGGCGGTAAAAGGGGCGTGGTCAAGTTTTAAAACAAACTTGATCTGCGCTTTGTTTCTAGAAGTCTGTGCCCAAAATTTGGTGGTTCTAGCTTTTATAGTTCCCGAGATCTCGACGTTTGTACGGACGGACGGACGGACGGACGGACGGACGGACGGACGGACGGACAGACAGACATTTGATCGTTTACAGTATTTGCTTACTCTTCGAGTATCGCAAATAATTATCAAACATAAATGAGTTTGGTAGATTAGGAATTATGAGTTTTTTGTAAACTCAAAACGAAATGTAAAAGTATTTGCAAGTTTTAAAACACACTAATAGCACATGACACACATACTACACACCTAAACAACTAACATTCTGAATTTGCTTCTGGTATCTCATAGTCAGATTACCCGATTTGTTAGTAACAATTAAATCTTATATAAGCATGTTTATAGGAACAAATTGACTATATTCAATATGTGGCTTACTGAATTTATAAACGATTTTTAACGCCTGTTTTTGAGTTAAAAGTTCGCCCTTGGCGAATTGTGTTATACCAGATCACATGAATTAGCTAAAGCTGGCATATAAGCAACAATGAGCTCTTTTACCTTTACCCACTTGGATCTAGTGTGTCTTATCGTCAACACCGTCTTGTGGATAAGTCTGTAAACAAATGGATATTCTAAAGAGCTCTTCATTATGCCTTTGGATGCTGGGAGTAGTTTTTATGCCGGGAGGAGCCGGAGGAGGTTATTGGATTTTTGACCCGCGTAAATAAAATGATTTTAAAAACAATCAGATAACGAGGACTACCTCTTATAACAAACGAAAATAAAATGCTTTAATGCCTTTTCGTATAATTTTTGAAATTATACATTAAATTTAATTGGGAGGCAAACGGAAAAATAACAACAAATTTACAAACATAAATGATTTTAGGGAAATAGGAATTATGAGTCCTTTTTGTAAAATAATAATAAAATTTAAAAGTATTTGCAATTTTTAAACACGTTAGTGGCACATGATGAGTACCCAACTTGTTAGTAACAATATTATTATCCAATGTAATCTCCTGTTTAAACAGCTCTGTTTTCGATACACGGCCCATGTGATGGCGGACTTTATCTGGGGCATAGATGCAGGAACCCTCACTCGTCCCGATGAAGAACCCAACAAGGTGCAGCAGATGGCCAGCAAGTGGACCACTTACGCCTTCTACATGATCTCCATTTTCATGGCCTCGATTGTAGCACCCTGCAGTCGTCTGCTACTGCGCTTCCGATTCTATCCCAAGGAAACTGATGAGTTCTTCTCCAAGCTGACCCAGGAGTCCATTGAGATGCGACTGAAGGGCGGTGGTGATGCCACTCGCACGGATTACCTCTCGCACTTGCTGACACTTCGAGATCAGAAGCAGGCCACCCACGACGATCTGGTGGGTCATGCTCTTACAGTGATGTTGGATGGATACGACACCACTGGCACTGCTCTCCTCCATGCTCTTTATTATGTAAGTGAGATTATGGAGTATTAAAATTCCAATCTATAATTTTACTTCAGTTGGCAGAGCATCCAACTGTCCAGCAAAAGCTAAGAATGGAAATCCTCGGCGACAAAAATCTAGACTTTGACAAATTGTGCTCCCTGCCCTATTTAGAGCAAGTGGTCTACGGTAAGTTTTTATTAAGTCATACTCATCTTCAAGTACCTAACATAAGCTATACAATTTAACCTGATATTTTGATGCTTTTAGGCTATACATTTTTATTTACTTATGTCATAAATTTCCAGAATCTCTCCGTCTTAGCAGTTTAATACCACAGTACACCAAAGTCTGTACGTATCCCACGACTATCGAGCTGAGTGAATTTAAAAGACTAGAGGTAGAGGATGGGATGACGATTATGATACCCAATTACCAGTTTCATCATGATAAGCAATATTTCCCCGAACCTGAGGAGTTCAAACCCGAACGTTTTGATAATGGAGCATATCAGGAATTCATGCGGAAGGGAATTTTTCTTCCTTTTAGCGATGGTCCTCGAATTTGCATGGGTAAACCTTTAAAAAGAGAATCCAGTGGTACACACTATATTTAATACAACACTATAATTTTTGTAGGCATGCGATTGGCTTTGCTTACTTTGAAATCGGCTCTAGTTCACATTCTCAGCGACTTTCAAGTGGTGAGGGGAAAGGAGAGGTTGATACCCGATGGAGACGCTGGATTTGGAGTCGTTCTGCAGGGAGATGTTAATCTGGAATTCCGCCGCTTTTTAAGATAGAGTAGAGTTATACAAAACTAGTAGTTAGTATAACGAATGCATGTTATATGTTCTCAATATATTAAGTGATTTTTTCACGCTTAAAGAAAGTTAAGTGTCATGATATAACTGATAGTCTTTTGACGATTCACACATTGCACTATGGTCCAAAAGTCGATTTTTTTGGCATAAACTCTAAAAATTTACTTACAGAGCTAAAACTTTGCACAAAATTTTGTTTTTTTAATAAGAGTGTGCAATAACCACGACCACGCCCTCTTAAGCCTCCCATACAAAATCATTCCTAGTATTATTCTTCAAAATTAAGTTTTACTCTGAATTTAGACAAGTTACTTACATTTATATATATGTAAGCAATTTTAATTAGATCATTTAGATCATTAAAATCGAATAGAGATAACTCAAAATCCGGCCGTAATTTTAAACAAATGTATTACTGGTTTAGTGCTAAACAAGGCGTGTATACAAATATGCATAGAAACATTATTTAGGAGCTAAATAGCAAAGTCTTGATAACCAACTACCTCCGTATCTCAGGTAATCTTCATCCGATTTTAATGATCTAAATGTCACAAGAACAGGCATTTAGTCAGCAATCAAAGATGCATAAAAAAGTTTTAAAAAATTTAAGATTTGGTATAAAAAACTTAAAAAATTTTACATAACCTCAAAAACCCACCGAAGTAATTGAGGATTTTCGCTGCATTCGTCTTTACTTGAACACTTTTTAGTGCTTAAAATCGTCAAAAATGATAATACTGATTAAGAACAAAGTTAAAGTTAACAAAGTTGTTAAGTTTTGAACTCAAAATCAATTTTTCTACGAATCGCTTCCAGCAAACCAGCAGGAGTTGTGTCAGCGAATCCTGACCGAGGGGAAAGCAATCCCAAAATGTATATTAGAGAATATTTGGTAGAAAGTATGCCAGAATGAATTAAAATTGTAGTTGAAAGTAATAGTCTTCGAACAAAGTATTAAAAAATTGACTTTTGCTAAAAAGTTCGAAATGAGCATAACTGAGTACAGGCGAGTTTATTTTGATTTTTATTTTTGTACAAGAAGATTGAAATGATACAATGCATTGTCTGTTAAGAAGTTTTTTTACTGATAGCATTTTAACAAACTTGTGAAATAATAAACTCCGATTTTATAAAAAATCAGCAAGTAATCACAAAAAACACTTTGATAATCAAATAAATACTAAAGATTTGCTTGCTTTTTCCCCAATCACCTAACTTACCTCTCCAACAAAGTCGTATCTGCAGCGTAATGACGATAAGGTTATCAAAATTGTTCGCCGAACAACAATTAAAACCGTATAAAAGTGACTGCAATGTACAGATTAAAAACAATGATAGGATCTGTCATATATAGTATGTTTCCATTCTGATTAAACGCTGTACTGGGCAGCAGTTTTCATTTGGACTCCGTGAGAATACGATCGGTATATTAACTAGCCATGTTGACCGTAGTCGCTATATGTTTGAGCTTCGTTCATGTCGCCTTCGCCGTGATTTACTTTTATTTGACCTGGTATCATAAGTACTGGGAAAAACGAGGAGCAATCACCGCTGAACCACTAACAATTTTGGGTACCTATCCAGGTGTGCTGGTTAACAAGAGCCGCAGTCTTATATTCGACGTTCAGGAGGTGTACGAGTGAGTTTTTAAAATTTTTATAAAAATAGAGAAACTACTAAATAAATACTTTCTCCTTTAGCAAATACAAGAATAAACACAGGGCGGTGGGCACTTTCATTACTCGACAGCCGCAACTTCTTATCTTGGATCCCGCGCTAGCCCATGAGATTCTTGTGGACAAGTTCAGCCATTTTCGGGATGGTATAGTCAGCACTTTTGCGGGCCACAATCCGGAGGACAAGTATGTGGCAAGGTCACCCTTTTTCAGCTCTGGCGAGGAGTGGAAGCGAAGGCGCACCGAGAATGTGGGTGGACTCACTCCTAACCGATTGAAGCAGGCTTTTACCATCTGGGAGCAGAGTGGGCGGAAGCTGGTAGAATATATAGAGAGGGTGAGGCGGGAGAAGGGCGATGTCATTGAGACCAGAGATGTGAGTACTCCATAGGGAACTTATACTTATTTCCTTACAAAACATATATCACATTTCAGCTTGCCTATCGCTACACAGCCGACACGATGGCTGACTTTATATGGGGCATTGATGCGGGTTCTTTGAGCGGAAAGGTCGGAGAAATTGGGGCCTTCCAGAAAGCCTCCACGGACTGGACTGCCTATGCTTTTGGATCAATCATTAAGTTCAACAAAACCCTAGTAGCTCCAATGGTGCGAAAACTGCTCAAGATGCGAGTTTTCCCGAAGACAACAGATGAATTTTTCCTCCGATTAACACAGGATGCAGTAAAACTCAGGGTGGGGGGCAGTGGAGAAGGTCGCACAGATTACCTTTCCCACTTGATCCAGCTGCAGCAGCGAGGAAACACCATCCACGACTCCGTGGGTCATGCACTCACCGTTCACTTGGATGGATACGAGACCTCTGGAGCAGTTCTCTACCACATGCTCTATTCGGTTTGTAAATTTGACATTTTTTTCTATAATCAAACTAACTATATCTTATCAGTTGAGTGAGCACCACGAAGTGCAGCAAAAATTGCGGTTGGAAATTTTAGATGCCTTGGCCTCCGATGACAACATCAGCTACGATCTGCTCAATGCCCTGCCCTATCTGGATCAATGTTTAAATGGTAGGTGCCCAGAGGTCTAGAGATTTATTTAAGAAATTTATTCTTTGAGTTCTTATATGGGTATTACATTTTCAAACACATATCGCTAAGAAATTAAGTTTTTAATTTTTGACTAGTTTCTGAATATATATATTTAAAAAAAAATTATTTCTAGAATCACTGCGTCTTACCACACCCATCGGTTTCTTTATGCGAATATGCACAAAGCCCACTCAGATTGATTTGGGCAATGAAAAAACCCTTAACTTGGATCCAGGATGTACCGTGATGGTGCCTGCCTTTCAGTACCACCATGATGATGCCTTCTTTCCGGAGGCCAGCGAGTTTAAACCGGATCGGTTTGAGAATGGGGCGGCAAGTGCCTTGAACAAAGCCGGATGCTTCCTGCCCTTTGGTGATGGTCCTCGAATTTGCCTAGGTGAGTTTTTAAACTTGATTATAATGATTTAATTTTAGTTATTTAAATTAAATGTTAAAAATTTTAAAATTTGTAAACGTTACGCTCTCTTAACCCTCCATTTAAGGTATGCGTGTTGGCCAACTGAGTGTTAAGACTGCCATCGTGCACATCCTTTCGAATTATCTGGTGGAGCAGACGAAAAAGGTGCCCATGGGTGCGGACACTGGCTTGGGAGTATTCCTCAATGGCGATGTCGAACTGAAATATACAAAATTGCGGAAATAAAACGAAAGGTTTTTTATCTTTTTATATTTCTGGCTGTGTTGCATAAGTGCAGCGTGCAGATGTTGCTTTTGTATGAGGATTGCTGTTGGGTTTTCGCTTTTTATATTTTGGTGCAATAGTAATTTGTGTATGAGCGAGTACGCGTGTGTGTGTATGTGTGTTGGTGGTGCAAGTGTGTAGGACTTTTGGGGCAACCGCGGCGAAATTTAATTTAGCGCAAACCGACCGCAGACCAACTGACACTCCCCCTTTTATCTGCCCCGGTTTTCTCCTACACTGCTTAAACTCATTCAGAAAAAAATGCATGAATCATTTGTAGAATTTCTATACACTTTGTTTTATGTTTTAGAAAGCTTAGCTTTTTAAACTGCACCTATTTAATATAATTTTTTTTGTAAAGCGAAAATTTTAAGGAAAATTATTTATTTTTCTAAGCATCTTTTTCTATACTTTCCTGTTGTTTATGTGAAGGTAATATTGATTTTTATAATATTCAATATTGTTTAGGTACCAGATAAATTTTTACATTAAAATATTTTTATAAATTGTGATACAATGTTTTTTTTAAGAAATAACTTTCTTAAACATTTAAACATAGTCTAAGCAGATTTTGATTTAGTCTTTATATGCTGCACTTTCTGTATTTTTTCCGAGTGCATAACTGAGCCTTTACTCTATGCACTTTCATATTGAGCGACCGCATGCAGTGGACGGCGTCGAAGGACGAAGGACAAAGGACGACACCGATCCCCAGCCACAATGCCACCGCGTGTGCATGAGTATTGTGATGCTGGTGCTGGTTGTAGTTTCCACTTTTTTTCCCGCTCGTATTTACAATTTTTTTTTGGTACTTTTTGTTTTGCAACAAGCCACAAAATTTCATTTGAGCTTGCAATATGGCGCATTTAAATTTGCTCCCTTTTTCCGCCTGTCGAAGGGGAAAAATATTTCGCACAAAGGGAATATGAAATTTTATGTGGCCCCCATAAGTTGGCAATGAACGTTTTATGAATTCGTCAAAACAAATTGCGGACTGCAAGCCGAAAATTAAGGTTTGCTTTCTGTCACCGCAAATATTTGGATTCAATTTGAATTTTGATATATTTGGCTCAGCGATTGGTAGACCATGATCAAACAACCGTAAAAAGTTAATGACTGGCGCAGTTAACGCGAAAGCGAAATAAATACGGGTGGCTAGGGATATGAAGGACCTTGGAAGAAGATTTTCATTTCCTTTTGGGCACTGTGAGAAAAACGGGGAAAAAACACGGCATAAAAATATATTTAGTTAATAAAATTTCAACTTGTTGGAAAATGTTATGTTTTTGTTGAGAATTTGGTTTTCCCTTTTTCTGATAAGTAAAATTAACTAAACAACTTAAAATGCTATTATAAATAAATAAGTTTTTTTTTCCTATGTAACTACAAAATTACAAAACAATTTGGTTGGAATAACTAAAATATATGTAGTCTAAGCATTAATGTGTGAAATGACTTAGCTATTTTATATTTCTAAATTAATGTTAATACAAAATGGTGCCTATTCTGTTTACTATTTAAGTAAAGCCATCTTTGATTTAGTCATGATTAATTTTTTTTCTGTGTTTCCTAAATATTTCACCTCAACGTTATAAGCTCATTAATATAATTTGTAGATTTTTTCCCAGTGCGGCAAGAGGCAAAGTCAAAGCCGGAGGCAAAAGCCTTCATTTCATGTTGCAACAACACTCGAAGATAAGCAGTCGCTGAGAGCTAAAAAACAGGGAGTGAGCGGGCAGGCGGGGAAAATAGGACTTTCCACAGGATTTTCCACAGGAGGAGGCACAGGCAGAGGCACAGGCACAGGAGGCAAAGCTAGCAGACCTGGCTTCATGCTACGTTGGCTTTTATCCAATTTACCTGATAACCGCAAATGAGCGTTAATGGGCAAATAAATAGAAAAGTGCCAACTACGGCACTGCGACGCGTTAACTGAATGAAGGGGGCGGTGTGGGGAAGGGGAATCCCCCATTTTGGGACCACATAACCATTTGTGTGGCTTGATGCCCTGTCGCGTTTACTTTAGTGCACATACTAAACAAATTTAATGTGCCTCACCGTTGTGGGGCTTTTTTGGGTTAAATCATTCAGCAAGTTCCTTTTAATTTTGGGAGGCTGAGGGTAAAAATCTTTGATGCAGAAATTTTAAGTCCATGAAAGGGATTTTATAGGTCCACGCCAACACTTTTGGGCATTACAGATTAACTTTAACTTAACTTAACTTAATGATGAAGGATGGATTTCCTTTTTAACTGGTGAATGGGATTGTTAAAAAAGGGATTTAATATTTAAAAATTAAGAAACGATCTGTGTTTGTTAAGGTGTAAATTAACACTAGAAAATTGAACGATGTTGAAATTTTTTAAGTACCTACTAAAACAAAGTATGTTATTCTAATTTACTGCTAAAAATAGATTTTTTTAAGAGCTTAAAAAGCTTTATTTATTTAGGTACCTACTTACCAAAACTTTGTTTTAAAATGGTTATTTTGTTTTGGGGTAAACAATGTCACTTAGTTTATTTTTGAATAAATCAAATCTATGGTCAACATTTGAAGACTTCTAGAAAATGAACTATTGAGCAAAGTAACAATATTAAATTAGGTTTTAGTTTCTTAATTAACATTTGTTATCTGTCCAAGCATAGGTAATGGTAAAGTGATCCTGCTATCCTGTGACCAACATTATGTAACACCTTCAAAAGCCCATGAAAATTTCAGCAGGCTAATTTCTTCCGGCCGTAAATACTGGGGCCGCTCAAAGTGTTGCCTTTGGACATTTTGCGAGTGGCCCAAAATCTATGGCATTTCCAATCAGCTCCGGTACTCAAACATCTACCCCCCCCCGTCCTCCAACCATCCAAAAACACGTTTGACAAATCTGCACACTCAGGCAAACAATGTGCCAAATTTGAAGGGGTGGGTTGGTGTTTGGAGGAGGAAGATGACGATGAGGAGGATAAGAAGGGGCAGGGGTCACGGTACTCGAGCCTTGCCAACATTGCGTCAACGTAACATTAATTTGCGCACGTTCCATTTGCCAGCGGGTCGCCTTTCGGTTCTGGCCTGGTCTTCTGTTTGGCTCTGGTGGCTCCACGGGCATTGCAACACTCTGGCCACAAATACAACAACAGGCACACCGACACGGACACCCACACCAGCACAAACAGAGTCCCACACACTTAACAATACACTGAGGGAAAATCAAAAATTAAATTTTTAGAAATTCTAATACTTCTCTACATTTTTAAAAGTATTCTTCACTTTTATATATATTTTTAAGATTAAATTGGGTACAACAAAAATTCTAAGAAAATGTAAATAAAACTCTCAAGAATTACAGTGACATCTTATCTTAGAATGTATATGTTTTATTTTAAGAACTTATGATTTATGAAGTGAGACATATGTACATATGGGCTAATCCTGCGTTGCGGACGTTACATTTGTACGAACATTTGATTGTTATAATTGACACAGCTGCCGTCGACGTGGTTAAGTATATTTTCATGAAATTTTTGCCATGTGCAGTTTCTTGAGTGCACTTTTGAACTAATTTAACTAATAAAAACAAGAGGTTAACTGTTTTTGAAAGAAAGTTACGCTTGTTCAAAGTTCCGTTGCGGACGTTAAAAAAAATGGAAGTCAAATTTGAGGCTTATGTGAAATTCCACATTTTTTAGCGAACTATGAATAGTTAACCAAAAAGTAAGATAACTAAAAATTAAGTGGAATGTATGACCATATCAATGCAGCTTAAAAAAGAACGATAACTAGTTCCCCACTTTTTCCATTAAGCGAAATAAGGTGGTTATCTATAAGGTGCTGCCCACAAGTATACGACACCCCAAAAACTTTTGTTTCAGCCCTCGCCAAAATCCAGTTCGTCACGGTGAGAGAAAATTTTAAATGCAGATGTAAAAAACAAAGTGTAATGTGTAAAAATGAGTCAACATTCCCGAAGAGATCCTCTCCTGGAAGATGAGCCGTTGGATTTTCCAAAAATGGTCACTTTTTTGCCTTTTCGCTTCTGTATCATAACTATACGACACTTTCAGTAAAAAAAACGTGAAAGTGTAATTTACGTATTCTAAATTCAAGTTCAAGATCTTATAGGATTTTTTTCTTGTGCACCCACACTGAGGGCAGACAAAATGCAGGACAGCAAACGGCTAATGGAATTAGCAACAATTTAACCATTAAACACATCATGTGCATTGGCATGTTGCACATTCAGTTGGTAGATTACTCTTTTCCTCCAGCCCTTTGTCTCCCGATTGCCCCCTTCCCTCCGTTTTTCCCTATTGAGCATTGTTGGAAGTCGCCCAATTGGTCTGGGGTTTCATCCGGGTTCCTGGGTTCTGGCTGGTTAACTCTGTTACAGGGGTCCGGCCCGGGTCTGGTCCACAGTTGTCTGGCCCTCTCGGATGCCTCACGCGGTTTATTGGCATTAAATCGGAGCGCTTGGTTGCCATTTTGGCTTTGGCCGCTTAATAGACTGTGGTTTGCTTCCATTGCATTTCTGTAGCTGGTTGTTGGTGTTGCTGCCCTGATTTTCCCTGATTTGCCCTGACAAACGTGGCCGCTAATTAAATGGAAATTCGACCAAGCTCTTGGCCATCAACGTGCAGCTTTACTAGCCATCTTGTTTGCCGTTTGCTGGAAATGGTGGACTAAGAACGGCTCAGGTTAAGTATCTTCTGCCTTTATGGCAGGTACTTATTTGTCGGTAAGCCAGAGAAAATATTTCTGCTGAGTAGTCACAAATGGCTGGACAACGGTGGTCAATAGTTGTTGGAGCAGATGGGATCAGGAGTTTTCCAAATAAGAACTAGCTATGCGTACAGAGGGATTGGATTACTTGTGTAAGAAATTGATTGGACAAGTCAAATTTCTAATATTAATAATATTGAAATTTAAAAAGTTGTAAAAAGTTTATGGATATTAAAAAGACTACTAGCTATTGACATTTTACGAAGCATAAAAAATCTAATACAACAAATCAATTTTTTTATAAAACAAAAAATTCGTTACTCTGCTCCACCATGACTAACTTAATTTTAAATTAAAGAAATATGTATTTTTTGTTGATATGGTAAAACACACGTTTTATTTACAAGTAGGTTCATATTTTAAAAAATATTATTTTATTTATTTTTATAAAAGAAAACTGGTTTTTACGGTTTTTAAATCAGCAATTTCATTTTTATGTAAATATATATATATATATATATATTTAAAATATTTCCCCACACAAAGATCTAGTTCCAAAATCAGCTCACAGCATCTCCAGGCAATTTATCCACATAAAATACACACATGACTTTGGGCATTGGCCCTCTCCCTGTTTGTGCTGATTTTATTTGTGTATTGCTGGCAGGGAGATGTGAGCTTGGATGATCCGCCCCGTGGCCCTGGTCAGGTAATTTGGTCAGGAAAAATGGCATCATTAGCTTAACAAATTTGCTGTATGTCCATAAATCGTCTAAAAGTAAGCGAGCACCCAGAACAAACCCAAGCCGAATGGAAGAACCCAAATGAACCGAGTCAAAGGTTCAGTGGGCTTCAACTCTTAATTAAAATTGAAAGTGGCCCAAAGAGTCGAGCGGAATTTTCACTTTTCCGCGCAGGGCGGTGGTGTCCAACATTTTCATTAGGGGAGCAAATGAAAATTAAGCGAATTCTAAATGAAAATAGACAGGAACTTTAGGGTCGTTGTTGCTGCTTTTGTTGCTGTTAATTCGCTCCCCCTCGGCTCGACGTCATAAATCATTAATATGCAAAGATTATGGGTGAAATGGTGGCGCCTCCATTAAGTACATATAGCTCAAATATTGGGATCACGCCCACTTGAGCAGCCAGCCAGCCAAAAGGACCCATTTATATATGTGTGTGTGGGGCAGATAAAAAACTTAAAGAATTATAACTTTGGGGCTTTGGGGGGTCTCAGAGGCTGGCCCACAATGACCACAAAAGTAAATAACATGCCATCCACAAGCCAAGAAAGTTAACAAAAAAATAGCCACAGAGAATAACAGGAAGCGGAGAAAGAGAAGTTTTAAATATAATTTCAGCTTTTGTGCAAGTGCGTCAACATGGAACATGATATGGCAGAGTAGACTGAAAAAATAAGAGAAACGTCCCTGTGGACCGAGAACAGTGGTGCTAACTGTAGATGGGAAATATATATACGTTATTAGAGTTCATTTAAAGTGCCTGTAAAAATACATAAATCTTAAGTTTGAAACCTAAGAAATTGTTTAGCCTTCCAATCCTTTTGAACAACTTAAAAAATAGTTAGTTTTTCTACTAAAAAAAACAAACCGAATAATATTGATTACATTTCGTGGATTATAAGTTTATTGTCCTTCTGTTTGATTTATTTTTTAAAAGGTAAGGATATTTGTAATAAACATTTTTAGTGTTGCTGCAGCTAAGTTTTGCAATTTAGTATTTATGTATAGTTTATTGTTGTAACTCTACTTTTTGGGAACACAAACACTTTTTTTCTGTGGGCATTATTGTTTAAAAACTACCGGAAATCGAGGGTTGTATTTAAATATTTTCTTAAAGGAAAATGTTATGAATTTTCAAGTAAAAATTTATTAGAGCTAACTTGACAACAATGACGCTAAAGGAAACTGAGAAAAAGGCTGAGAATGTCCAAGAGCCTCTACGGCCCTGTCAATATTTGTTTCGCAATCAGCAAATACGTGTGCAGTCAATGGCGTGGGATATATATCCAGCTAAAGGAAGCACAGATGAAGTTTTCTGGTACTTGGGATGTCGTAGATAACGAAAATGCTGTTTGACTTTAAGGGAATAAGCCACAAGATATTGGAGACAAATACACAGCTCGCAGAATTAAGTGAAGCCAAAAACTTGTATATGGCCAACCTACAGGACTCAATTAGAGTGGAATGTGTGGTGTTTTCGGATGGTCTTGATTAACAGTTGGCTCTTGTTTGTTTTTTTTTGTAACTTACAACTTGTAAGGTTAATTTGTTAGCAGAAGTAGAAAAAGATGAGTGCGTGATGTCCTTGTAGGGGTATAATTATAGGAATTGTTATTTACCAAAATTTTCTTTAAGTTATTATTTTGTTATGTTAAGGTTGTCTCTCTCAGTAAGTATTTATTATTTATATTTTTTCTGCATATTTTTATACAGTTAAAAGTTATGTTTATTTAAGACCATTTTAAATTACAATTGAGTGCCTAAACTGCATATGACCATTTTCGTATAAAACCTAGGTAGCTACACTTTTTCAATTTATTTTCGACAATTTAAATCCTTGGAGAGAGCTTCATCGTGACAACAAAGTTCGTGCGTGAGACACTTGTCACATGCACATCCAACTTCCGGGGCTTCCTTAATATCGCTAATAACATTGACAACTGTCAACGGCTTCGCGGCAGGAGCTGTCATAGACAAACACACACCCTCACGCCCCACCCTCACACTCACAATCTGTCAAGAGCACTGGAAAACTGTCAGTGAGATACACACACACACACAAAACAACAATTACTGTGGGCAGTATTAAATTCGCTGTCTGCACTGAAGGCCCAAGCCGCTTTACTTCTTAACTTTTTTGCTGGTTGCTTTTTCATTTTCAGCCTTCTGCAAAAAAATCATACATACGAGTACCCACAAATACTCGTTATTATGATATGAAATGTACACAAATGTATATGCAAAGGCATAAAGGTTTTCTCTTTTTTGATGTAGCTTGTGTGCATCAAAAATTAAAGCTAGGGAAAGAAGTTTCCAAAAGCCATTTTAAAAAAATATTTTGTTTCATATATTTGTAGGAGAGTTAGCTTCGTTGTTGTCTGCCATTATTTTATTTGAGTTTTTAAAGACGCAGCGAGTCGCAGTTGTGGATTGTTCCGCTTCCTTTTCTATATTGGCCTTTTGCCATGTCATGCACCCTGAGCCAGTTCGGAACCAGTTCGCACAACTGAGCCACGCTCAGCCCGTATAGCTGTCACGCTCGGACCTCGTCTTTACGCAACTACCAATGCATCACGCACACTCTTTTTGTCTCTCTCTGTCTTTATTTATCTTTTCCCAACCCTAATATTATTTTTAACACCGTTACTTAACATTAACATCTTTTACTCATTTGGTCACGTTTATTTAACAGAAGTATGAATTCAAACTTAACATAATAACTGACTACTCTACGACACGGCCTTCCTGACTCTCACACGTCCTCGTGTGCATCATCAAACTCTTACATAAGCATACGGTAGCATCATATCTTACATTGCCAATACTTCTTTTTACATCATGACATTCCTTAGAACATACAACTTAGATTAACTCTTCAAATGTCAGTTTCGTTAGAAACTCGCACATTTGGCTATCGATATACTTCTCTACATGGTTCTCGGGCTCTTGCCGCCACTCTGCGACGCTATGCACCTGCAGTGCCTTGATCCATCACTTGACCAAACATCCGCCACAGACAATTTCATCTCCTCATGAACATTGCTGCTTGGACCAGCCCCCATGTGAGATGTTCTCTGCACCCTCGGTGGCAGAGATCGACTGATGATCTACGTCTTTTTCACCGCAATCATCTTCTTCATTTATTTCAGATACAACACAGTTATCTGGCATTTTCCGCAAACTTTCGTGCGCATACTTGTATGTTCTTTTGTTTGTCAATGACTTCAATAGGTATCTATCACCTTCCAACAATTCAATTACTTTAAATGGCCCTCTAAACTTTGGGTCCAGTTTAGTCTGATGCCGCTCTTCAGATTTTAGTAAGACATGATCGCCCACCTTATGCTTTACAATTTTCGCCTTATTTAAATCAATTCTGTTTTTCTCATATACAGCATTCTTATCAATGTTTTCTTTGGCTCGTGTTCTTACATCATCAAGATCAACTTCGCTATCTTCATTTACTACTACCATACCTAGTGGTTTGGCCTCTTTGCCTATCAAAAGCTCTAATGGGCTAAATTTTGTCACCCTATTAGTTGTACAGTTCATGGCTAGCTGTACATCCTCCAACGCTTCCTGCCACGAGCGCTCACCTGTCTCTACAGCTGTCAACATACTTTTCATTGTGCTCATGACACGTTCTACCTGCCCGTTAGCTCGACTAGCGCCCGTAGCTATCAAATGTAACTCAATTTTACTAGCCAAACAAAACTCACGAAATTTACTACTTGCAAAACTTCTACCTTGGTCTGCAATGATACGACAAGGTACTCCAAAGAGTGATATGCTTGATCTGATGGCTTTGATACAATTTTCTGTGTCCAAGTTAAAGGTATGATACAAATAAACAAACTTGGTAAATCCATCTATCTGTACAACCACGTATTCCTTTTTATCGTTTTTGCCACTTAACTTGCCACTAATGTCTACGTGAATAGTATGCCATGGTATTTTTACTTTAGGAATTGGATGCATTTCCATTTGCACCTTGCCTGACGATGGCTTGGAAATCTTGCATGTGATACAATTATCCACAAATTTTCGAGTATATTTCGACATATTTTCAAACCAATATTGCTCGTAAACTTTGTCTAATGTTTTCTGCCATCCAAGATGCATAATCGACTCATGGACATTGTTAATAACGGACCAACGAAAGGCGCGAGGAACGACTGGCAAACAACGAGTTTTGCCGTTTCTCTGAATTTTTCGATATAATAATCCGCTTCTCAACTCATACGTTCTAGCTATATCTTCCGGCATCTCGCCGTTGTTCAGCCGTTTAACAATGTCAACTATATCCTCATCACGCTGTTGTTCAGCAATTAACCAATTGTCTGAAATCTCAGCTAAGTCTACTCGCACCTCAGTTATATTATTTGTGCAACTGGATTTATTTGGAATTGGATTACGGGACAGAAAATCTACATGTGCCATCTGGGTTCCCTTACGATACTCAACATCAAAATCAAATGATTGCAGATAACGGTGTACCCTTGGTGTTAGTTCGATTTTATTCCGACTTGCTTTTAGTGAGTTACAATCTGTATGCACAACAAACTTGCGGCAATGCAGGTAATGGCGGAAATGTTTCACAGCATTATACACCGCCAGAGTCTCCAACTCATAGGAATGATATTTAGATTCTGCTGGAGAAGTACACTTACTGTAGTATTCCACCACCCTACACTTGCCATCAACTCTGTGTACCAGCATTGCACCATATCCATCTGCACTAGCATCAGTTACTTAGTTTATACTATGCTATTTCATGAATTCTTGAATGCGTGAATTAAAAATAGCCCCTGTTTATACGTTAGAGACGAATGCGTGTGTTCATGTCAGCAGAGTTGCCAGAAGTGTAATTTGGCAAAAAATGTAAGTAAAATCCGTTCACACTATTTGTATTGGCGTTGCCACCTAATTTATACAGTGTTAAGTTGGTAGCGCCTCTACATTTCACGCAATGACGCTGAATTCATAGTCAACTTTCGTGTGTTGCCGAATACATGCAATGGTGTTTATACACACCCATTTCATGAAATGATTGCATGAAATGGGCTACGTATAAATCCAGTAAGTGTGTAGTTCGATTGGATTCTTTGGATCAAAGATAACTAATATTGGGTCACTGGTCAATGCTCGAATGATATATTTACGTATCTCTTCATGATCTTCTTTCCAAATAAAATCACTATTTTTAGCTGTTAACTTATACAGTGGCTTCATTTGTTCGGAAAAACGTGGTACGAATTGTCTAAAATAGGATGCTAGTCCTATAAACTGTCTGAGTTGTGTTACTGAATTTGGCTTAGATAGTGCTGATAGGGCTTCTATTTTTCTACTGTTTGGTTTAATTTCACCGTTTTTAATGAAGTACCCTAGATATTCAATTCCTGTTTGGAGAAAGGCACATTTTTTTATATTAAAAGAAAATCCCGCAGTTGATAGAGCTTTTAGTACAATTTGCAATCTTTCAAAGGCTTCTTCTTTTGATCTAGCAACAATCAGAACATCATCGATATAAACTACCGCATATGAATATGCAAGTTCACCTAACGCTCGTACAATTGATCGCTGAAAAACTGAGGAGGCATTTTTCAGCCCAAAAGGCATGGCAAGGTACTCAAATTGTCCATCAGGTGTCACAAACGCTGTTCTTTCAATTGATTTAGTCTGAATAGGAATTTGATAAAATCCACTTGCCATATCTAGGCTTGAAAAATATTTTCCATCAGACAGTCTATTAATTTGATCAGAAATTAGTGGCAACGGATACTTGTCAGACACCGTATTAGCATTTAGCTCCCTATAGTCAACACATAGTCTCTCACTGCCATCTTTCTTCTTCACTAAGAGCATTGGACTAGCAAACGGCGAGCTACTAGGACGGATGACTCCAGCATCTAACATCTGCTTTATCTTCAGTCTAACAAGTTGCCTTTCATCCTCACTGAGCCTATAAGGGCGTCTCTGAACTGTCTTATTGTTATCTAGTAAACGAATTTCTAGCGACCCCGTTGTGACACGTCTTTGCGGAATTTCATTTATAAAATTATCTGAGTATTGTTCCAGCACGTTTATTAACGTTTGCTTGTCCTGTTCACTTAAATTAACATTGTTATTGACAGCTTTTAACATAATTTCTGCTGTAGATTCTTTCTGGACAACATTGACAATTTTTGTTTTAAACAAACTTAGCTTATCCGAATCTATTGTCATACCAAAATCAAGTTGTAATATCTCACGGCCGATCGTAACATCATACTTAAGACAATCATTATTTACAACGTGGAATAGAATCTCTAAATGAAATTGAGAAATCTGTACCTTTGCTAAAATTTGCAAGTTACTTTTAACAACATTTTCTCCTATTCCTTTCAAAATAACCATATTGTTAAATCGTTTACCGGCTATCTTATCACATAACTTATCCTTGATTAGTGAACATTCAGCGCCAGAATCGAAGAAAAATTGGAACGGCTCACCATTTTGGTACATCACTCCCTGTGGCCCTGATACTGAGCATACGTCGACACGCTTCACGTTGTTCCCATTCGCTGCACCATTGGGGCACGTAGATGCAATGTGTCCTACATTGCCACACTTGTAGCACGTCACCCCTGATCTGTCTCGTCCAGTCACCGGCGTGCCATGCGATTGCTTGGTTCTGGTCTCGCTCTTCTCGTCTGCCATCCTCTTACGACATTCTCGGATTTTGTGCCCAAGCCTGCCACAATGATGACATTTTAGTGGAGCTTGCATCTTCTGCTTCTTTCGTTCTGGGCCAGAATCCAATCCAAAACATTGTTCCTGCTTGCCAAATGTATATGCCTTCAGTTGCTGCTGCAGTTCGCTGCGCGTCTTTATTGTTGTTGTGTATAGCAGACTCTGAAGCCTTTTGTCAATCTGCGATGCATGTGCCATCACAAGCGACACTGCCATCTCTTCGACAGTCATCGAACTCCATTTTGCCATCAAAGACGTCACTAAACGGCTACTGTATACAGACAAACACTCGTTTGCACTCGGACGTCCGTTTAGTAGGTTGAACAAAATGGCGGCTGGCGTGTCTGCACTCTCATACCGGTGTGTGAACAGTTCTTGGAACTGCGACCATGTCATTCCAACGTAGCAAATTTGCGACAGCCATTGGGACGCGCTTCCAGCTAGTGACTTACTGAGGGTCATCACCAATGCACTGCCCTCCAGTGGATGCTCGGTCAGAATCATATTCGCAGTTTTACACCATGCTGCAGCGTCAGCACCAGCAGATTCGGGGTTAAACGTAGGCAGCGTCACTGAAGTCTCTCGAGCTGTTGTTTTTGCCGGGGTCTGCATGGCCTTTAGCAATTCCAAAAACTTTTGGTTTTGCGCTTCCAACAGTTGCAGCATGATTTCAGGATGCTGTGGCTGTGGCGATCCCACTTCTGATGTAGGAGAGTTAGCTTCGTTGTTGTCTGCCATTATTTTATTTGAGTTTTTAAAGACGCAGCGAGTCGCAGTTGTGGATTGTTCCGCTTCCTTTTCTATATTGGCCTTTTGCCATGTCATGCACCCTGAGCCAGTTCGGAACCAGTTCGCACAACTGAGCCACGCTCAGCCCGTATAGCTGTCACGCTCGGACCTCGTCTTTACGCAACTACCAATGCATCACGCACACTCTTTTTGTCTCTCTCTGTCTTTATTTATCTTTTCCCAACCCTAATATTATTTTTAACACCGTTACTTAACATTAACATCTTTTACTCATTTGGTCACGTTTATATAACAGAAGTATGAATTCAAACTTAACATAATAACTGACTACTCTACGACATATTTATATTTTAGTAGGGGAGAAGTGGGGGTTGTGGGCATGGGGGGGTTGTGGGCACCCCTACGTATCTTTTCACAAAATGAAGATTGACTTTTTTTGGTAATGTCATTCGCAAGCAATTACCTTATGTATGAATTATGCCAAATATCAAAGTAAACGTACGCGTTTGCTTTTTGAAATGAACGAACTGTTTTTTTTTGTGCTTGGAAAAGGTGGTGAAGTTTTTTTCAAAGATTTTCAATAGTGTATTAATTAAAGTGAATCGATTAAGAAGGTAAGTGTAATGCATTTTTATTTAGTCAAAGTATTATACTAAATGGAACAATATCGATTTGAACCAAAAAATTTATGCAAACACATTTTTTAATTACTTCTTAAAATGTCTGCTAAAGTTGGTTGTGGGCACCAAAATTGGGGGGGTTGTGGGCACCCGTTTTTTCTTGTCAAATTTTTTTATAGCCTACAATTTCTAGTAAAAATTGTTTTCAAAATTTGTTTGGAACCCTCTAGAACATTCTTGTAGAAATCTTAGGCTCTTGGAAAAGGATCCTTTCCCGCTGAGAGGGATTATCACCAAGATCTGTAATTTTGCGATCGAGCTTTTCGTCTGAAATGTGTTGACATGCGGGCCAGTTATTACACATGTCAAAATTGTGTTTCCGACGATGAATAACGCCTATGTAGTCTTTGAAATAAATAAATTGTCGTTATGTTGATATTGGTTGCGGTTTTTTTCCATATTTTTCCATTTGCAGCATTTTTTCCCAGGGTGCCCACAACCCCCCAAAAAAAAATTGTAGCTGAAAATTACGGTTTTACAAAAGTCCATATGAAATTTTTTCGCATGACGAAATCAAGTATGTTTCTTCATAATTAGTTAGTTTAGGTCTCTAGCTTTACACAGATACCCATATGTCCAAATAATATGCACTAGTTCGGTAATTATAAGCCAAAAACAAAACTATGCCCACAACCCCCACTTCTCCCCTATACCTATTTTTTCATACTGAAAAATTTAAAAGAGTTTTTTGTTGCATAAGTATTATTAGTTTTTAAGGATTTAAATCTTACATTAAAAAAAAGGTTTTAAAAGGTTTTTAAAGGACACAACACTAAAATTTTTTTTAAAAAACAAATAAAGGGTATTTACGAAAAGTTTCTCGTTGGCTGTGCGTAAACAAAAATAAATTTAATAAGTGAGCAATTTGTGCATATTAAAAAGTATATATTTCGAACTACAAGTGTCATATAGCGAGCAGGTCCTTCACAGCTTTTCCGTGCGCTGGAATTTATTTTCCTGTGTTTCCATTTTGAATCCGTAATTCTTTTTCCCGCATGCGGAGCTTGGCCATGGCCAACATTTCCAACTTTTGTCAGTTCAGTGCCATAGTTTGCCATGTTGCATGGCAGACATCGTCCTGCCGCCGAAATTTAATGCGCCGCGTATTCGGAACTCCAACGCCCCGGCAGTCTGGATTCGGAATGAGATCCTGGGAGTCTGGGCTTCTGGGGGCGAAAGCAATAAATTTTCATGCCCACTGTCAGTGCGGAGCGTGTTTACTTTGTATGACGTTCTGGGTGGGAGCTGGGAGCCATCCCACCGAAGAACCACCCTCTGCAGCTCAGTGTCATATTTCTGGGCGACAGATCTTACGGAAAGAATTTTAACTGCGTAACGGCAGTATATTACTCTCTGCAACGAAATAAACAATGTCCTGCAGCGGGATCGAGTGGCACAAAGCTCGGGCACAAAGTAAAGAGATAACTCATTTATTTTTTTTTACTATTTTTAATGGAAAATTGATTTATTTTGTGGCTATTCCTTAAAAATCGTATAGGCACATGTACTATCAAAATTTTTTGCTAAAACCAGTAGAAACCAAATATTATAGCAAATAAATAAATTTTTTTTTACTTAGATTAAAAAGAGATAGGTTTTATAACTTTGTATTTGAGTTTAATGGAAATTAGTTATTCTTATATTGTCAGTGTAAACAAAAGAAAAAAATATATTAAATAAAATGAAACAATATTTGCAATAAAAGAAATGTATCATTTATTTTATGTTTTTCTGAACAAAATCAAAAGTTCTGCTTATAATATTATTTTAAGAGAAATAAAAGCGAGTGTATTTCTTTTTCGTATAGTTTGAAAACGCCTTGGTCCCGTTTTACTTTCCTTTTTATTTCGTACATACATTCGCAGTTATTTTCTGCTATTTTTTTTTTGGTTTATTTAACGAGCATTTTCTGTCCGTTTCATTTTTTGCGACTTTTGTAGCGTTTTACAGTCATATGAATATTAAATTAAATTTTTTTTCCACCCTCCCATTGAGATTGCAAGAGCGAAAGGTGAAGGTGAGGCTGAGAGGTGGGGAGTTGGAAAAGTACGTATACGTATTACGTATACGTATCGCCCGCCTTGACTTGGCCTGATAATGCCAGGGGCACAAAGAGAGAGAGAGGGAGAGCTGTCACATGTGCAATTCATCAGAGGCGGCTATCCGCTTTTAATCAAATGCACAGTTGACCAAGAAAAGAGGGCGGGGGCTTGGGCTTCCATTTGACGACGGACGACGTCTGCAGCCTCAAGATGGCAAATTGTGCCGGCCTTCTATTTTCTATGGCCGACCTGCAGGGCCAAATGCAAAGCAGTTAGAGCCGCTGGCTGCTGACTGTGTCTGATATGGCTCACTTCTGTCATTTATCTTCTTTTACGGCTCGAATGGGAGGGGCGTGGCCACAGACCATTCAATTCCAGAGGTGCAAGGCAGCTGCTGAGCAACGCATGAGGAACGCACTCAAACACACCGAAAAGTGCAGGCTTACAGAGAAAGGAAATTTATTGAATTTAATACAAATATTTGTATAAATAAATATAAAATAAAGTTGTAAAACGGGTTTTTCTATTGTTTATTATTAAACGATTTAAGGTCCCATATTTTTCAATGTAAGGTAAAGCCTAAAAGCCCCTATCTGAGCTGTAGGCTCCGAATGGGGGTACAATAGATCTAAACAGGTCGCGGTACACTAACACACCAATAATATAATAATAATAATAAAGTCTAAAAATACGGAAACAACGGATAAAACCATGTTTCACAAGATTGCTAGTTTCGATCACCAGCTTCTTTTTTGCTGGCCTACTTTTTTATTGTTAATATTTATAGATTTCATAATTTTTGTTGGTCTTCCTCTTTCAAGAAAACTTCAAAAAAAGCTTTTATGAATTTTAACAGAAATAATCAGAGTGATTAAGTTATTTTAACAAACTATAGGTCAAGACAATAAAAATATGTTTAAAGTATTTTTTAAAATTTTCTTTTTAGTACTGTCACTATTGGCTGGTTTAAATTGCGCTACAGGAATACAAGTAAAGGCTGATCTGCATTCTCCCTTTCAATATTAATTCACAGCTTTTATCTTAAAAGTAGTTAACAAGATTATTAAATCAAATATTATCCTAAGGATCTAAAGCTTCGATTTGGCCACATTTTCCTGGCCGGTGTATTTTTAAAGTTGCCCACCAACACACTTAGATGTCTGCACATGCCTGTGCATATTTGAGAAATTGTGTTTGAACTTTGGCTTTGGTTTTCGACTCGTTTCGACTCCTGGCACAGGGCAGGGCAACTGCACTTGTTGTTTTTGCTGGACCTGGAGCTGCCAGCTTGACAAACGCATAGTCCCCAGGATTTACTGACACTCACACCCTTCCACAGTGATTGAAAAATTTGCGCAAATTTTTAGCAGTGCTGCCATTGTGACACTTTATCCTGGGCCAAGTAGAGTGAATCGGAGTCGGAGTCGGAGTCCCTTGGTCCGTAATAAACTTGATACTTCACCGGGCACACACACACCCACTTTCCACCGAGAACACCACCCCTGCCACAAAATTTCGACCCAATCCTGGCCAATCCCACGTGGTTGTAAAATTTATGCTCTTTTAAGAAATTCATTCAAAAACTTGACAACAAATTGCACTTTGGCTTAACAACAAAAATCCATTGGCCCGGATTTTCGATTTGAGCCCTACATGATGCAATTAAATCTCTGGCCAACCAACAGAATTATAATGCGATTTTCTTCCCCCCTCTTTCATCATCCGTGTGGATTTTTGAAGCCACGTTCGTTGACATGTGCTCAAAATTTGAAATCTATTTTTTGAACAATTAAATGGCGAATTCGTGTTATGCAAATGGCCAGGGAACGTGTCTAAAATTGCAATTAGTGCAATGGCACAACGGGCGGGCGCATAAAATATCAATAAACAGTGCTTTGGAAAACAGGAATCGTGGCTGGCCGACTGCCAAATGGATATTTGTCGCAAGGATAATCGAAAGGCGGCAATTAATGGCCACCAGTTTGTGGGTCCAACTCCGGTTTTGGGTGTGTGTGTGTGGTGCACTGATAAGGCCACCAAGGACAGTAGACAGTAATCCCTGCCAGCCGAAATGGGTGATGATTACGACGCGATGAGTGGGTACACAAGTGGGCGGATGGATGGTGTGCAACCAAAGCAAATAGCTAAATTCAGTGGAAATTGCTTAGTCAGTTGCATAAATTGTTATAAAATTGTGATGTGGCATTATTTAAATTAAACAATTTAGCAGAATAGTGTGGTCTATTTTAAAGGATTTCTTTGAATTTAACTTTTGTGCGTGAACCTTGTACAGTTTTGTGAGTTTTATTGGGTATTCCTAACCTCACATAAAAATCGCCTTAAAAATATCAGTGCATTGGGTAGGTATATTTAAAATAAGTAAACACAAAATATTGGTACTAAGTTGTTTTTTTTGGTACAAAGTAAAACAAAACCCAATTAAAGCCAAGGATGAATAATAAGCTGTTAATATAATTCAATGAAAATATGTAAAGCGAAACCTTTTGCCTTTAAATTCAATTGAACCAAATTGTTTTTATCAAATTTTTTTTACATTTCGGAAATAACAATAACCTACTAAATGCAAAATCGTTTAATGTGCCCATAGGTTCGATGTCATTTATTTATTGTTGCCCATTCTTTGCCATAGTAATGATTGTAATTGATATTATTAATAACATTTGATCGAAAACAATTATTAAAATGGATAATAATAATAATTTGAAATTGTTTTTCATTTAAATAAAATTAATTTAATTCGACAATCAAAGCCGCAAATGCGCAAATTGCGAGGTTTTTTTTGCTGTTGAATTTTTTTTCACCTGGGATCAATGCAAATACCTGTGGCTGTGGCAGGAAGCAAGCTAATACGGCAAATTAATTACAAATGATTCACCCACAGGCTCCCAGGACAACCCCACCATATTTTGTTTGTTGTTGCGGCCTGATTTTTAATTTATGCGCACCGCAGTTGATTTTCACATAAAATCCGATTCGCAGCCTCGCAAATCCACCGCAACTTAAAAGCTTAAAACGCCGAGCCAGCAGCAATGACTGCTTGGGTCCTGCTCCCGCCCTTGGTCCTTTTGGTCCTGTTGGCAGGACCCATCCACATCCTGTGGCTCGGTGCCAAATCCCCGACCAAGGCTTATAAATTTTAATTAAAACGCGACGCCATCATCAGCAGTTGCGTGTACTCGCGGCGCTTATTTCCGCTTACATTACAATTACATTTGCCTCTGGGCCAAGGTTCCATTTCCATTCGGACTCGGATCATTTGGACCACAGTCACCTGGCTTTAACCAGGTGCTAAGTCCGAGGTCACTGCACAAATCCGCATTTTTATGGCTAACACATCAGAGGGATTCTAAGGCTTGCATAGCACTAAATAATGATGATTACCCTTTTGTTATTTAATTATTTTCGAACCATTTATTTCAGATGTTTAAAAATGTATAAACTCTTGTTTCAGGTAAAAATCTTCTTTAAAATAAATTTAATTAAGCAATTTAGGAATGTTTCAAAAATTCAAATATTTTTGTAACTTTTTCTGGTAAATAACCGTTCTTCGTCTATATTGTAATCAAAGATAGTAATTAAAAATGCATAATAAAAATAACTGTAGGTTTTAAAAGCTACAGTTTTTTATTTACAATAGGTACATGCAAAAATTATCTTTTAAGTCTGATTTCTGCCTTCTAAAATTCTTTGTAGAAAAATTATTTTCTCGAAAGTCCTTCTTATGTATAAGCTCAAAGTGAATTATTTTTAGAGGTTTTTTCAATACCTTTACTTTTACAAACATCTAAGACATGATTGGTGTATAAAGTTAACTATTAAACTCAATTCTCTATATTTTAAGTATTTCAAAAGTAACATGTTTAAAAAAAAAAAAAAAAAGTTAAGTTCAATTATGTAACGACCCGAAAACGGGCCGTACAATTTCTATATACTATACTATATTACTATATACATATTTCTAATTTTTATAATTACTAGTTATATCGGCTAAACCCATGTTTATTATTAATACCCTTTAAATTAAGTATCAAATGAAGTATCGCGATAGTATAAACGCGCCACCACTAGGTGCGAATAATGGAAGCAGGCCATCACTAGGCCGACGTGGACAAGGAATCGCCGAAAACCAACGGAACCTAAGCAACGAGAATGGAAGACCAGCCGAACACGCCATAGGAAAAATCCACTGCGCACATGCAAAGGCATGGCAAAGGGGCGACGGGGAAGGCTAGACACCCGCGCAGCTGCAGACGCCAAGACCGAGACAAAGCTACCGAAAGGGCCACCTGCGGCTGAATACGCAGGCGCAAGGGAGACGAATAAACTTCGCAGACGCCGGCAGAGGATGCAGCAGAATCGAAACTTTAGGCGATAAGGAAACGGACGCCGAGTATTGAAATTAGTCTTTTGCTGGAGCTGAAGCTGATCGGTCGACATCGCGGAAACGTCCTAGTCTGCCGCGAAGGCGGAAGGGCCACGCGGCCCCGCTGCAGTGCCTCTTGTCGCCCGCGCGCCCTCCGCTGCAGTGCCTCTCGTTGGCCACGCGCCTCCTACGACCGTGCCTCTTGTTACCCACGTGCCTCCTTCGACCGTGCCTCCTGTTGACCACGCACCTTCTACGACCGGGCATCTTGCCGCCCACGCATCGCATCGCCCACGCATCGCATCGCCCACGCATCGCATCGCCCACGCATCGCATCGCCCACGCATCTCGTCGCCCACGCATCTCGTCGCCAGCAGTCACGCGCACCGCAGAGCCAGTAACAAGTCCGCAGTCATCCTGCCTGAGCAAGTAGAGCTACATTAGGAGTGCGGTATAGGCAAGCCAGGGAACAGGTTTATCAACTAGGATTCCCCCAACTTAATGAAATAAAGCTTGTATATCGTTAAGGTTAAACCCTGTGTCCGTTACTTGACCGTTACGTTTTCCAGCAGCCCAGATCGAAGTACGACGTAGGTAACCCTCGCCCGCTCCCGCTCGCCCTGCAACCGCTAGGCGTACAGCCTCAGTGCCGCTCGCTCCCGCTCGCACTACAACCGCTAGGGCGTACCAGCCTCAGTTGCCGCCCGCTCCCGCTCGCCATGCAACCGCTAGGCGTACCTGCCTCAGTTGTAGTCCGCTTCCCGCGCGCCCTGCAGCCGCTATAGGCGTTCCGCCTCAGCTGCAGCCCGTTCGGCCAATTTTTCCCAACAACTCAAACGTGAGACTGACCACTTCCACCTCAGTCAGCTCACTCTCTTACAGTTTCCACCAGTCCCATCTTATAAATTTTCTGTAAGCGACCCCTGGACAGACTGAGACATATCCCAGCCAGGATCACTACTTTACAGATGGCGCCCGAGCAGGGACTAAGGGAATCAGGATAATTAGAGAACAACATCCTTCGTGACTTAAAAACTCACCAGAGTAATTTTTAAAATTTTTGAAAATTTAAAAAGTTTTATATTTTTTGAAAATTTGCCAGGGAAAAATCGATTTCTTACGGGCCCAAATAGCGTAGGGAAAAGCCTGCTCAGGACGATAATGTAGAATTATCCTTGATAGAAATTATCGTTGCCTTAGAAAAAAAATCATTGTCTCAGCCTAAGAAAAATCACAGGAAGAAAACACGGTCTTAGCCCAGGAAAAATCACTGTCCCAGCTAGGGAAACCTCCGCTTAGAAAAGAAAAAAAAAACACGGTCTCAGCCCAGGAAAAATCACTGTCCCAGCTAATGAAAGCTCCGCTTAGAAAAGAAAAAAAACACGGTCTCAGCCTAGGAAAATCACTGTCCCAGCTAGGGAAATCTCAGCACAGAAAGAAAACACGGTCTCAGCCTAGGAAAAATCACGGTCCCAACTAGGGAAATCGCAGCTTAGAAAAAAAAATCATTGCCACTGCCCAGGGAAAACCGCCGTCCAGCATAGGAAAGTCCTGCATCGACGCCCTGTCCTGCCCTGAATCGACGCACCGACGACAGGCACAGCCGCAGCCCGGCATCCTAGCCCGACGACAACACAGGCGCAGCCCTGTCCTGCCCTGAATCGACGCACCGACGACAGGCACAGGCGCAGCCCTGTCCTGCTCCGCATCCTGCCCCGACGACGACACCGGTCCAGCCCTGTCCAGCATCGCATCCCGCAAATAGCACACGTACACAAGCGCAGCAGCCCTGTCCAGCCCCGCATCCCGCGAAAAAGCACACGTACACAGGCGCAGCCCTGTCCTGCCCTGAATCGACGCACCGACGACGACACCGGTCCAGCCCTGTCCAACCCTGCATCCTGCCCCGACGACAACACAGGCAGCAGCCCTGTCCAGCCCCGCATCCCGCGAATAGCACACGTACACAAGCGCAGCAGCCCTGTCCAGCTTCGCGTACACAAGCGCAGCAGCCCTGTCCAGCCCTGGATCCTGCCCCGACGACCTGCCCTGCCTGTCCTGCCCTGAATCGACGCACCGACGACAGCACAGGCAGCAGCCCTGTCCAGCCCCGCATCCCGCGAATAGCACACGTACACAGCCGCAGCCCTGTCCAGCCCTGCATCCTAGCCCGACGAAAACACAGGCGCAGCCCTGTCCTGCCCTGAATCGATGCACCGACGACGACACAGGCACAGCCCTGTCCAGCCCTGCATCCTGCTCCGACGACCTGCCCTGCCTGTCCTGCCCTGAATCGACGCACCGACGACAGCACAGGCAGCAGCCCTGTCCAGCATCGCATCCCGCAAATAGCACACGTACACAAGCGCAGCAGCCCTGTCCAGCCCCGCATCCCGCGAATAGCACACGTACACAGCCGCAGCCCTGTCCAGCCCTGCATCCTAGCCCGACGAAAACACAGGCGCAGCCCTGTCCTGCCCTGAATCGACGCACCGACGACAGGCACAGCCGCAGCCCTGTCCAGCCCTGCATCCTGCCTCGACGACGACACAAGCACAGCCCTGGCGCAGCCACGTCCAGCCCTGCATCCTGCACGGACGACGACACAGGCACAGCCCTGTCCTGCCCTGAATCGACGCACCGACGACAGGACAGGCGCAGCCCTGTCCTGCTCCGCATCCTGCCCCGACGACGACACCGGTCCAGCCCTGTCCTGCCCTGAATCGACGTACCGACGACAGCACAGGCGGCCCCATGTCACACGGACCGATGCGACGCAGCTCCTGGGTACCCATCCCAACCAACTGGCGGATGCACCCGCCGCAACTCCAACTACCGGAACACGTCGTGGAACGTCTACAGGCCCGGGTGGGCCGTAATCTCCACCAGAACGTCCGAGTGTTGGAGTCGGAAAATGACCAGTTACCGGGTACGAATGGAAACCATCGTCACCGTCTCACTTCGCCCGGGGAAGTAAAGGGGGGGTGTAACGACCCGAAAACGGGCCGTACAATTTCTATATACTATACTATATTACTATATACATATTTCTAATTTTTATATTTTTCTAATTACTAGTTATATCGGCTAAACCCATGTTTATTATTAATACCCTTTAAATTAAGTATCAAATGAAGTATCGCGATAGTATAAACGCGCCACCACTAGGTGCGAATAATGGAAGCAGGCCATCACTAGGCAGCCGACGTGGACAAGGAATCGCCGAAAACCAACGGAACCTAAGCAACGAGAATGGAAGACCAGCCGAACACGCCATAGGAAAAATCCACTGCGCACATGCAAAGGCATGGCAAAGGGGCGACGGGGAAGGCTAGACACCCGCGCAGCTGCAGACGCCAAGACCGAGACAAAGCTACCGAAAGGGCCACCTGCGGCTGAATACGCAGGCGCAAGGGAGACGAATAAACTTCGCAGACGCCGGCAGAGGATGCAGCAGAATCGAAACTTTAGGCGATAAGGAAACGGACGCCGAGTATTGAAATTAGTCTTTTGCTGGAGCTGAAGCTGATCGGTCGACATCGCGGAAACGTCCTAGTCTGCCGCGAAGGCGGAAGGGCCACGCGGCCCCGCTGCAGTGCCTCTTGTCGCCCGCGCGCCCCCGCTGCAGTGCCTCTCGTTGGCCACGCGCCTCCTACGACCGTGCCTCTTGTTACCCACGTGCCTCCTTCGACCGTGCCTCCCGTTGACCATGCGCCTTCTACGACCGGGCATCTTGCCGCCCACGCATCGCATCGCCCACGCATCGCATCGCCCACGCATCGCATCGCCCACGCATCTCGTCGCCAGCAGTCACGCGCACCGCAGAGCCAGTAACAAGTCCGCAGTCATCCTGCCTGAGCAAGTAGAGCTACATTAGGAGTGCGGTATAGGCAAGCCAGGGAACAGGTTTATCAACTAGGATTCCCCCCAACTTAATGAAATAAAGCTTGTATATCGTTAAGGTTAAACCCTGTGTCCGTTACTTGACCGTTACGTTTTCCAGCAGCCCAGATCGAAGTACGACGTAGGTAACCCTCGCCCGCTCCCGCTCGCCCTGCAACCGCTAGGCGTACAGCCTCAGTTGCCGCTCGCTCCCGCTCGCACTACAACCGCTAGGCGTACCAGCCTCAGTTGCCGCCCGCTCCCGCTCGCCATGCAACCGCTAGGCGTACCTGCCTCAGTTGTAGTCCGCTTCCCGCGCGCCCTGCAGCCGCTATAGGCGTTCCGCCTCAGCTGCAGCCCGTTCGGCCAATTTTTCCCAACAACTCAAACGTGAGACTGACCACTTCCACCTCAGTCAGCTCACTCTCTTACAGTTTCCACCAGTCCCATCTTATAAATTTTCTGTAAGCGACCCCTGGACAGACTGAGACATATCCCAGCCAGGATCACTACTTTACAATTAAATATTTAATATATATTTTTTTCAGAATTTCGTTGAGTTTTTTTGTGGTCAAAAATGCAAAAATGCTGTTATAATGCGATGAAAGAAAGTTTTTATACTCTCGAACCAAAATCGCCAAGCAATGAAGAGAGAGAGCTGCTGACTAAAAGTTCACTTTCTACTCCTAGAACTTGCCTCAATTATTACTGCCAAAAATGTTTGCCCTCTCGACAGCTGCTGCCTGGACTCAGTTTCTGGGTTTTTCGGCAGGAGCAACATTCAGAGGAGTGCGAGGTGGTCTCCACTGCTCCACTAATGACGCAAATCGGCCTAAATAACAAGTTTCTGGCATTTGGTCAACAAGTGGGGACTGGAGCTGAAAGCACACTGCGTTGCCAACTCAGCAGACTGTTTTTTCTTCAATTTCCCACCAGTCAGCCAACCATCCACCATCCTCCACCCATTCCCCTAATGAGACGCAATGAAGAGGAACAACGCTATCTGGGACTTGGTCGCGAAATGGAAATTAAAATGCATCCCCAGCTGTGGCAGTAGGCGTCCTAATGGGCGTGGCAAGCGGTTCAACGCTTGATTTAATTAAACTGATCCGGGGCAAAGTGAAATCGTTTGCTTTTAAAACAAAGCCAGTGACTTTAAAATAGAGTTCGCTGAAAATGGTAGTGAATAATATCAAAGTTTTAAACTTGTTCTCGTAATTTAAATTAATCTTTTTATATCACTAACAGTTTTTAGTTTGTTTTTGAGCATATCCTTATCCATAGCCTATTTTAATATCCTAAAATAAAAATAGCTAAGTCTTAATTAATTTCGAAAGTTACCTTTTAGCTTAAAACAATATTTTGTACACAATTAAATGTCCTGATCCAAATTAATTTCTTTTATTTACGTTTGACTTTGACAATTTTCTAAAATTTACTAAAAATATTTTGAGTTATTTGTTTGAGTCACCATTCAACCTAGTAGCCAGTGCTTCAAACGTCACATTAAATTAAGAAGCTACTCCACTTCAGATTATAAAAAATGTCTATCAAGTTGAACGACGCTGCCATGCAGCAGTTCCGTGTGGCCAAGGTCTTCCAGGAGTCCGAGGAGCACAAGCTCTCGCTGGACTTCTCTGTGGATGGGCGACGTCTGCTCGTCTGCGATCCATCAGCCCTCACAATCTTCAACTGCAGCCGTCAGTCGGTGCTCTGCCAGGTGCACATGCACCACTACCAGCCGGAAGTGGCCTGCTTCACCCAGCAGGACACTCGCGTCCTGCACTCCAGCTCAAAGGTAAGAGCCTTCAAAGAGGAACTCGGAATTCATGGCACACAGGGACAAGGGCACAAAGCAAACCAGAAATTAGCAGAAATATTTGAGAAATTTTAAATAAAAACGTGGCATCTTGCTATCAAAAGTTTTTAAATACTTGAATGCTCTAAATATTTAAATATTTACATTTTCTTTTACTTTTTTTACTATTGATGATTAGACAAACTTTAAATCAAATATTTTATATTAAATATTTTACAAAAAATCCCCGTAAAAGATAGTCAAAATAAAAAAAATAATAATACAGCTAAAACAATTTCAAAGATACATATATGTATTCAAAGATATTTAAAAAAATTTAATAAATGTTTTAATAATCATAAATGTATAATCAAGGATGCCACAAAAGTCACGAGGGTTTTAGAACAAAAAGGTGTTTAATACTATGCTGTCGGAGCTTTATTTTTGTCCTTCGGACTTCCTTGTTTAAAATATGCTTTTTAACAACTGTTAAACTTTGAAATTAGTATTTTCAGTGTAAGTAAATATTTTTAAATTTTTAAAATCTTTTAATAGTTTGACTGTGCCATCCGTTGCCTGGACCTCAATACCCGTACACACGTGCGTCTTTTCAGTGGCCATGCGAAGAGTGCCTGCAGACTGATCTCCCAGCCCGGAAACGAGAACGTGTTTGTCAGCGCCGGACGGGATAATCAGGTGTACATGTGGGACTTCCGTTCCTCCACCCACACGCATCATATAAAGGAGCTGCGCAGTCCGCTGTGTGCCTTCGATCCGGAGGGACTGGTACTGGCCACTTCCACGGGCACGGAGCAGATCGAGATCCACGATGTGAGAATGCTGGACAAGCCCTGTCAGAAGTTCGTCTATCAGGTGAATGAGAAGGCCAAGTGGACGCAGTTGCAATTCTCACCGCATGGGAAGACTCTGCTAGTGAGCACGGATCATTCCTGGTGCTTCGGTGTCTCAGCCTTCGAAGGGACATTCCAGCAGTCCTATACGGGTTATTCCAACAGCCAGAGGCTGCCCCTGGATGCCTCATACACTCCAGACTCGCAGTTCGTGCTCAGCGGAGCGGACGAGGGCAGGGTTCATGTGTGGAGGGCCAGCGATGGACATCCCGTGGCCGTGCTGAAGGGTAACAATGTGGGTCCTGTGCTTTGCATGAAGTTTAATCCGCGGGCCACCATGTTTGTGAGCAGCGATATGCTGATCGTCTTCTGGATGCCCATGGCCGAAGGTAAGTACGATTGGGTGGAGCGTTTGCAGCCCGGAGAAATCTCCTCCTTCAAGGACAAGGAGGATCAGAAGGTTTCCGACGACATAAAGGCTATCAATGCGTTCAGAGCCAGTTCAAATCCCCCGACCAAACCCAAGCGCAAGAAAATAAGTGATTTGGAGTTTTTGAACAACAGATTCGGGGTCAGCAGTTGGCCACCCAAAAAAAGACCGATTCCCATAATAGATCTCACCGAGAGCCAAAGTGAAGATGACGAATCCCTGGAGGATGGCGAAATTCGCGACTAAGAATTGTGTAAATCTGTCCTTAAAAATAAATGCATCTAAGGGTCATCAATCAGCTGGCTCTTGGCCAAAAGTTTGCAGACCAACTCACCGCAGGAGACCACCCAACTTTCCATGGCCAGTCCTTAGTCCATAGTCCTTATGCTTTTGAGACACAAATTGTTGGGTTTTGCCAGCAAATTGCACAGCTGGCTGCGTTTCAGCCAAACTTTTGGCCAACTTCCGGGTGTCTGTGTATATTCCTGGAGCACACTGACAAGCGTTTCATTAAGTTTCTGTGGCCATAAGAAAGAATTCTCTCTCTTTTAATATTAATGAAATCTTTTGCCGAAAAGGCCCCGAAAAAGAGCACACAAATTGCTGTTGAACTTTCTGAAGTTGTAACTCCAATTGAATATGTGGATGGGTGCTGTTGGTGAACCCCCCTCTAAAAACTTTTCCTGTGCGTTATGAAGTTTTGAATGCAGCCCATCATGCAACTGCACACAATTCGCACAATCTGTGAACCAAAGTCAAAGGAAGTCTTATGTCCTTGTACTTTACTTGACCTAATATGTGGCCAACAGTAGCTGCCAGTGAATAAAAGGAGCAAGAACTAGTTTGGGGATTTTGTGGTCAATTTTGAGAAGTTAGCAGAAAAGTACTGAAAAGAATAATATTAACTTTATTCTAAAAATGATTTCATGTTAGACAATAAAGATGGTATATTTTTAAACGATAATGTTTTGGTTCCATAAACATTTAAGAAAATGTAAAAAAAAAGCATGGGACTTTTTGTTCTAAAGTTTAAGAAAAGCTAAAGTTAATTTTATAACTGTTGTTCTTAAAAAATAATTTTCTTGATAGAAGTCAACTTTTAAATGAAAAGTAAAAGCTGTGTAGAACAGCGAAAATTTTGACAATCTTTCTGCAGTATTCCCTATTAAAAGTTATATTGTAAGAAAACTTAATTTTTTCCCAAACAAAAAACGTATAAAAGATGAAAAATAAAAGTTAAGCAAGGGTTTAATGAATTTTTTAAGCATAAGCCCCAGGAAGTCTCCATGCTACCTTTTGCGGCTTAAAACCTTATTTAAATGCTGAGATCCACAATGTTTGATCAAAGTTGTGCCGTAAGTGTGCAACTGCCAGACACTCGAAAAGTCAACAAACTAACTAAATACACTCCTGCAAAGTAGTTTCGGGTGTTGCAGCAGGGCGAACAGGAACAATAACAGCGCCAGCCGAGAACCTCTCATTATGCTAATTAAGTACAAAAGTTGGAAACTGAAACTAGGCAAACATAAACTAACGCATGCGACAAATGTGCAGGAAGAAGGATTAAGTTGGGAGCGAGGGAAGAGCGAAGAGCGACGAGCGAAGAAGCGGAAACGGAAGTGGGAGTGTCGCCATTTTGATTTGCATGGACATTGCCATTAGTGCGACAGAAAGACCCTAACGAGCATCCTTTGAAGCGCGTAAATGGCTTTCTCATCTCGCCAAAGCGGCGAAAGGAGAAATTAATTAAAAAGGTGGGCACGAAATGTAAAAAGAAACGAGCCTGGCGCGTGACTAAATTGTAAAACAAATCCCAAATGATCCTGACACATAGTCGCTCGTCCCTGTCCCATCCCCTAGATTTTTCCCTTTTCCATATCCACGCACCACAAATTCCTTTTCCCATGCCCGGCTTTCTGTCCAATGACGCAAGAATATTTAATGTGCTTGTTTTGGGCAATCGAATTGGGAAAGGAAGTTATAGAGATGACCGATGTTGTAGAATTGTTCAATACATCTTTTATATCTAGTAAGAAAACATCGGTATATAATTTGATAAATCGCAAAGTTCTCCTGTTTAAAGAAAAAAGTTTACACAAAAAGTAATAGTTTTCACCTTAACTGCTCTTTAATAAGGTCTTTAAATCCTATTTTATAAATGTTACAGCTCACTTTTTGATTGATTTTTAATTAAATCGATATTATCAAAATTTTTCCCTGAAAAACGATACATTGCGATAGTTCAAATTCGATATTTTACGTGTTCGAATGTAAACGCATCACGCGCTCATCTCTATATCCTGTTAAGCCAGGATTGCCCCACTATTTTTGGCCCTTTTTATGAACTACAAAGCCGAGAAAAACTTTTGGCCAGCTGAAATTATTGAGGAATTTTATGTACTCCAGAGGCAATCGGTTGCATGCAACGGCCAAACGGGAAACAACAAGTTCCCCTTGCATGGGCACATGATTTAAGGTCTGATTTCTTGTTATTATAAAGAATCAATTTGACCTTAATACCTCGGCCCGTTCAATGGGTGACTACAAGTTGAGACCTGGGGGGCAAACTTTTAAATTACTCAACGGGCACTTTCAATAATGGAGAAGGTCCTGGGAAAAACTTTGGCCAACTGCCGCCCAAAATGTACTCCTTCAGTCGACATTGACTTCCCCGCTTTTCCTGCGCTATTTCCCTATTTTGCCCTCCGCACTTTCGACAAAAGTTGTGTCAAAAGTTTTCGTTTTTTTTTTTTGTGTTCGCAGGACGCGAGGCAGGATGTCTATTTCCGCTGCTGGCGTAAAAATAACAATCGACTTGCAGTTTGAATACGTCAGAAGGCCCGGGGGCAAAGCTTTTGCAGCCCCTCAGAATTTTTCTTTGCTGCTTCTCTTTTTTTCTTGTTATTTTTATAAGACGGCGGGATTAAGTGGATTTTTAAGTGGCAGCAGCAAAAGTGGCCATGGGCCAGGGATTAGGCCGCCTGTCGCAGGCGACACAATTACATGCACGTTACATTTATTCCCCTCGAGAGCGTTTGACTCTCGTCAGAAGTGGACTTTAGCATTGGCATGAACAGCACGTGCTAATGGGTGTGGGTTTAGGGGTATACAAAGCCCATTGGAAGTCCCATATAGGGGCTGAAATATAAGAATATTCGGTTTCTCGGTGCAGGGCATTGTCCAAGCTCCAGAGTACAAAAAGCTGTTATCTAAAAGAAGATTTCTGACGCACTTACAACATATATAAGAAATTGATAGGATACCCTTATTAAATATAAAGAAACATTTAAACAAACAACGCATATTAAGATATAAGAAGAGTGTCATATTTTTCCTGATGTATTTTCTTTGCCTGTAACACAGTTTGTCTTGCCAATCAATCATATAAAAGACATATAAAACATATATTTACATAAACTGTGGATATTTTGAATCCCATTTGGGTCCCTTGGGCAATGGCGAAGAGAACTTAACTCCAATCCACAATCAGCTTGGTCAATACGCATCATTGGTTGATCCTTTCTGAAACTTGAATACTACCTCCCCAATGTGGGGCATAAAAGTGACGACATTGCAACAGTTTTTGAGATTGCTGTGGGTTCCATTTGCTTTGTGATTGCCTCAAATTAACCGACCATTTGGTTCACCCTTCCCTTTCCGTGGCTCTGATCCATTTGCATGCGAGTGTGTGTCCGAGTGTGGGGACAATTGCGACGATTTGGCAATTGTCCATTCTGCCAGGGCCTCCCTGTGTCCCTTCATCGCTGTCAGGCAGTTGTCAGTCACTCAATCAGGCATTCAATCAAGCAATTTTCATACAAACACTCGGTAAAAGTTGCGGACCCAACCGAGAACCCTAAACTTTGATTTCCAATTTTGACACGCCGCTTAAATTGGAATTTTTGCCTTCAGCTGGGCGAATTGGCCATGAGACACAGGGTCGTCGGGTCGTCCAAACCATTGGAGATGTTTTTAGACCAGACTGTAATGTGAACTAGTTTAAGGAACGCTGTAATTGAAGGAGTTATATGACTGATTTTAAGGTGTTCTCAAAATTGGTGTTCATGTTCTGGAATTTTAAAGGTTGCGCCAAACAATGAACACGTAAAAAATGTTTTAAAATCAGCTTTTTATTCGATTTTTATTTAAGTTTTGGTTTATGAAGGACTTAGTATTTTTATCAAGCAAAAGCATTTTAATTTAACCCTTCTGTGAGCGGAAGGAACATTTTTGTTCCATTTCGATTTTGCTTGTAAATATCTCGGGTCGTGTAAAAGCTATTGATCTGAAATTTTTTGACAGCTCGTCTTCAACGATTCTAAACAAGTTTGCCGATTTTTAAATAAATCTGTTGGTAATCTTGGATTTTATTAGGGAAAACTTTTTTTAACTACGTTGTTGAGCGGAAGACACAAATTTGTGCATCGTGTTAACCCGAATTTACCCAGAACTATTTTCTTAGAGATTTTCTTTAAAATTTCTGTATTAATGTAATTCGACCTCATGAGCACGAAAATGAAGTAAGTTTTCTGATACACATTGTAGTTTTTCCGGAAAATGCTCAGTTACTTTTTGTGGTTCTGTTTTGTAGCTTTTGAAATAATAACGTAAATGTAGCGACGACTTTTGTGTGACCATATGGTCACCGTGGGTAAAATCGGGTTAAAACCGCGTATATCTTAAAAACCTTTATTCAGAAAATGTGAAATTTTTACTGAATATTTATTAACTCAAAATCATTAAATTAAAAATTTAAATTTTTAAATTAAGCCTACACTAAAAAATTTTAAAGTTTTACCTTGAAAAAAAAAATTTCAGGTTAGATTAATTACGTAAAACTCGCAAACAGATCATACAATTGAAAAACGTGGTATACTACGTTATAGGACTTTTAATAAGCTTTCCAAAATGGTCAAATGTGTTATACCCTTCTTTGGTAAAACTATAAGAAAAACAACCAATATTGTTGAAAATTACATTTATTTTATACAAATTTGATTAAAAATACCACAAATATACTAGAAAACTAGTATTATTTTTATTTCAAAATTGTTATTCTTATAAAAATAAATTGTTTTAATCCCATAATTATTACTAAAAATGTCCAAAAAGTGTTATTTGTGGTTTTAGGTACTATTGCTAATAAAAGTAACGGTCACAAATCACCGAAATCATTTATGACCGCCAGGTGCAGCTGCCGACGGCTCCTTTTGGAATGACCAAAAAAGGGTTGATGATAAAACAAACTACCTGCAAACATTTTTTGCACGTTTTTAGACCTTTGAACTACTTTTATAGTGACTTTTTCTAAAGAAAGGTATGACACATTTGACATTTTTGGAAAGCTTATTAAAGTCCTATAACGTAGTATACCACGTTTTTCAATTGTATGATCTGTTTGCGAGTTTTACGTAATTAATCTCACCTGCAATTTTTTTTCCAAGGTAAAACTTAAAATTTTTTTAGTGTAGGCTTAATTTAAAAATTTAAATTTTAAATTGAATGATTTGAGTTAATACATATTCAGTAAAATTTCAAATTTTTCTGAATAAAGGTTTTTAAGATATACGCGGTTCAAACACGATGCACAAATTTGTGTCTTCCGCTCAACAACGTATAAAAATCTTCCGCTCACAGAAGGGTTAAAACATAAATTATTAACACAAATTTTTTGCCTTCAACAGCTTTTTAATAATTTTTAAAAATAAAGTATAAATTAATTTATAAATTTCTCTATAAATTAATTTAAGTTTCTTGAATTTTTCTGATTTTTCCCTTTGCCTCTACTTTGTTATTTGCTCCGTTATGATGAACTAGATCATATTTTTCGTCCACTTGTAAACCACAAATGGTTCATGAACATAAACGACCAACTCTAATGCCAAAAGGCATTTGTGCTCTGTTGATTCGCTTTTAAGTGACGCTTTTGGCCTTTAACAGCCAAACTCGCGACTACCAAAGGTTTGTTTTTTGTGCGTTCGCTGCTGCATCATGGCGGTCGAAAAAGGAATTGGGGGAAATAGAGGGCCTACTGGAGGCAGCTCAAAGGATTTCGCAGGACTAGAGGGTACACAGAAAAATAAAAAAAAAAAAAAAAAAAATGCGATAGGATATATATAACAGAAGCTAATTTTATTTTGAAAGAACTTCATTGTAAAGTACTGTTAAATATTGTTTTTAAAATATCAAAAAGGCCTAATAAATTGGTTTCAATGGTATTTTGGGAAAAAATAATAGTTTTGGTTAACAATTGTAAGCAAAATTTCAATGTTTGATAAAAAAAATGTATATGATATATCACGTTTAATAAGGGTATATCTTTAAAAAAAAAAAATTATTTTTGTTATCTTTATCCCTCATTCTCACTACCCCCATATTAAAAGCTGAGTCTTAATGCCATTTTTTTCGGTTCATAATTTCTATGTTTTTTTTCTCTGTAAGAACCAGGCCCGAAGCGTTGCAGGCGCAGGGAATATCGGTATCGCCGTCGCCATCGCAGTTGCAATCAGCTTAACAGTAACTAGAAAATAAATTGCATTCGATTTTGTTGTTACTGGTGCTCTGTATTTTGCTCGCTTTTTGTGTTGTGTTCAGTTCGGTACTGTTCTGTTCTGGCCTTATCTGCCGGTTTTGGCCGGGACTGGGCTTTGGCCAAATGCGTGATTGGCCAGCGCGGAAAACAGAAAACAGACGCAAACAAAGCCAGCCGGAGAAGAGACGAGCCAGCAAAACTGCCAGCTAAGTGAAAAATGCGCTTTGGGTAACAAAACATAACACAGCCGGCACACAAAAAAAAATGAAGAAGGAAATGCGGAAAAGCAGAGGGATTTCTGCTTTTGTTTTCTTTTCGCAGGCTTTTAATGCGATTTTTCCTCTCAGGGTTCCGCGCGAATGGCGGTGGTTGCAGTGATTTTACCCGGCTTCGGTGGGTAACAAATGTAGCCGCATTAAATAATGCCAGAAAGTATTTTTTAATTGAATTCTGCTTTCGCTTCTTGCTGCCGTTTTTGCCGCCCTTAGTGCATTTATCACACCGGACAGCTATTGATATTGACGATGTTCGGGGGCATTACGATGTGGGCCACCAAAATTATTGCCATCAATTATTTAGACCGCAATGTTGGTGAAAATTTACAACATTTAATGGTAAATTTGTTTCAATAAATGTTGTTGTTGTCTGTGTATCAGAATATAAACTTAATAAAAATACATTTAATACTAATAGTCTTGGCTTTTAGTTTTCCTATATATTAAATGCTAATATAACTTTATTGTAAAACACACCCAAAACTAAGGGTTGAATACATTTTTTAAAAGAACAAAGACCTCATAAAAATCCATTAGAAGGTTATGGTTTACCTACCTAACACTAAGTTAAATATTTATTTTATTTGTCGGCTTTATGGCCCACCAGGGAGCATTTGTTGAACATTTTGGCTTTGAAACACTTCTCAATTTATTTTTAGCACCGTGGTCAGAGTTCGCGTCCGCCATTAACAACAGACAGTGTGAGTGCCACAGAATAAATCAAATTTTATTACCTAAGCGACAATTATTTTGACCGCAGAAGTCAAAACGAGCGGCAAACGAATAGCTAAGTATTCCGTTTGTTTTCCATAAATAAATTCAAAGCTACAAGTGACGGCCACAATCCCAGCTTGATTTATGCGGGACACCACCCACAACGCACCATTTAACACCCACCTTCGGTTGTTCAGTGACAACGCTGCGTATGAGTTATTTTAATTACAATAATGGCTTGTCAATTACCAGACAGCCTGACACTGCGTCACTTTTTGGCCGTTGCGCCATCCATCTCCCGTTCTCTAATTAATTACTCCCAGAAAATGTCATTTATTTTGGTTAAGCAAAAAATACCAAATAGAAATACAACTTAATACAATTAATTACTACGAATTGTTTGTCTTTTTTAATCGGTGTAGCTTTTGCAGCTACCTGAAATATTTTAGTTAAAGCTAAACTAATTAAAGCGATCCATAAAGCACAGATATGTATATATATAAACAGGGGGGCTTAAGTGGGCGTGGTAGTGAGGAGGCGTGACTGGTGTACACGCAGCAAGTTTTTAAGCCTTATTTGTTAACTTTAATGCTCCCAGTTTGCTGCGAACCAAAGCGTGGCTAGTGAAGTGAACTAGAATGAGGGATTTCGTGTGGGTAGTGAATGCACTGGAAGAAAAACTAGTAGACAATTTAAAAATATGGATAAGGTAAAAATATTAACCACTTAAATCTAAAAAACGTACCGAAATTTAGGATTTAAGATATAAACTTATAACTTGTGGTTTTCTGCGCAGACTACTTTTCTGAATAATTTTCTAGACTTTGTGAAAAGAAATTATTAAAAATTTTTTCTCTGTGTAAGCATGTGTGGTTTGTTTGTTGTGCGCGGCAAATGAAGTGCGCTTGGTCCTGTGCACAAAAGGCAAAGGCAGCATAATTGCCAGTTGCTTCATAGGAATGGGCGTGGATTATGTGATGAGTGAGGGGGTACATGGTTTTAAAAGGCGGGAATTGTGGGCGAGGTGTCTTGACACAAGAAGGTAAAAATTTAATACTTTTAGAGTTAGATTTCCCTGACATGCGATATTCAATTAGACCGCCGCAGGGCGATAAGCTTAATGAAGATATTCATGCGGGCATGAAACAGGGTTTTAATATAAAATCAATGTTTACATTTTTGATTATTCTATAAAATTGGTATTTTTACTCATTTAAATCCTATAAAATCGTTTTCTAATCTACTTAAAACTCACATGAACTAAATTTTTTTCTAACCACTCACTGATATAGATTTCAACACCACGTTCAGATCAACCTAAAATTGTTTAAAAAAATAATTTTGTGACAATTGTTACATTTTGTACTGTTTTTGTTAAGGTGCATTGAAGCTGATATATGTATGTAGTTCCTGTTTGAGATTTTTTTAAAGGATTTTTGGTAACCTCGTACGTATTAAGTCTTTAATATGCCAATTACTATGGGCTTAGCATATGTTTTGGGCCACTTTCGTTTGCCCGACTTTATTTAATCTATTTAAAATGAAAATCACGTTTCTTATTCCCCAATCAAGGTGACGATGTCAACTTTATTAGGCATAAGCCACATGAGCCCCCTTCTCAGCCCCCCAAAAGACTTTTGAAATACTTCCTCAATCAATCTGACAGCTGCTTAAAGTTTTTTCCAGGCTTTGTGTGCTTCCTTGCCGAATATACATATTTAATTTAATTTTTGCTTTGCTTTAGCCCCCACCAACACCAACGCACATGTGGTGTGGGGGTGGGTGTGGGTGCGTGTGTGTGGCTTTGTTTATTTTTACTGTCAGTTGTCAATTATTTTTATTGGCAGGTATTATTTTGTGTACACATTTGTATGCAAATTGTCAAGCACACGCAAGTCGCAAGTGGGCTAAAAAGAGGAAGCTTATGGCATTTATAAATTGCGGCATCAGAGTTATGTGTGTGTGGGTTGAATATGAGAGTGTGAGTGGGAGTGTGTGGTGTGTGTGAGTTTGTGTGTTTTGTGGGAGAGTCTAAACTTGCATGTCATTGCCGCTTAATTTGTTTGCTCGGTTTCTGTTTGTCGTTCGTCGCTGCTGTTGGTACACAGATTTTGCGGTGGGTAAACTACTGGCTGGGTGCGTCAAATAAAAACTTTATGATTTAATCTAGCAGCGGAAAAGTGGTCTACACTTGACAAAAAGGATAAGGATGGACTTTGACCAGCACCGTCAGAAAATCAGACCATTCTAAGTTAGTGTCATTTACAAGCAGCGATTAAAAAATAGTCATATCGAAAATAAAACATTTAGAAAAGCCAAAAAATATTATCAAAAGAATAAACAAAATAATTTCGGTTATATTTTTTATTTACTATAAAACCCTTGATAACCTTTGCTCGCTGTTTAACATTTTTTGCTTTACTAAATTGAAATTAATAATATTAATTTTTATAAATAATTTTTAGTTTCTTATGTTACAACTTTTTAGGTACAAAAAGTTAAGGTTTTTTAACGATTCCCAATTTTTTTCTTTTTTCAGGCAGAGCTCATATTTGACTTATAATTGTCAACAAAAAAAACTTGATTTTTTCAGAAATTGATTTTTATTGCTGATTTTTAAACAGAACAATGGCAGGAATAAAAATCACTAAAAATTCTTGAATCATTTCCAGAGTCTATTCTAATTTTTTGTCCACAATACCCCTGAAGCAGAGCCGTCTTTCCGCTGTCAATGGCGACTTCATTAATGCAGGCGCATCTCTTGAGTGGCAGCTTCGGGCACACGGCATGTTGCACTCAACCCTTCGCCCAACCTCCCACTTTAACCCACTGCACCACCCACTCACCATTGAGGCACGCAACAAATGCATATCCAGTGTCGAACTCGAGGGAGGAAGGGGAAGGGGAGTGGGCGGCATCGATTCCGATTGCCAGTGGCAAACAATTTGCAATGCAACAGGAAACAATTGAATTTGCATAAAACACATGACCATCGTCAGTTCGTCGGTTCTGCATTTGCCAGCACTTCACTCATTGGGTCCCTGTGCCATTTCATGGACTCCTGTTACCCTCACTGGGGGAACTGAATGGGATGGGAAGTGGAATCCACAGGACAAGGATTTGCCACCGGATGCCTGATGGCTTCTTAATGAGCCGCGCTGCCCAAAACTCGAAACTTTAAAGGGTCAGGTCAGCATTGAGCCACTGGGAACAGCTGCCTCTAATGTCGATTGGCTGCACAGTGGGTGAGCTAGGGAAATACAATTATTTAAGCTTTACAAACTTAATTTAAAACCTAAATAGTGATGTTCCTTATTAAAAAAGGTTTATACAAAAAATTGTGATGTAATCTCTTTCTTTTCCTGATAAAATTGATAGAAACAAAGAATTAAATATATTAAATTAAAATATAAATAGTTCACAATTTTGTTTACAAATATTTAGATTCTAATTATATAACCCCGAAATAAATTAGTATAAATTGGCTTGGCAAACAAATTGTTTCATAGTTGCATTGTATTTTATTTAAATTATAATTTAAATTTGGCTGTTAAATATTAAAGCTTATATATTTAAATGTACCTACTAAAGAATTCATTTAGATGTGAAATTGCTATGCAGTAAATGAGTTTTACGCATTGTTAAATTATATTATTAACTGTATACCTACTTCTAAAAAAGTTTTCATTTTCAATACTCAACTCACTGTTCCGAGCTGCTTTTCCTTTTATTTTCCAATAATTCTCGCCCCCCGAAGCTTTCCCTCTGCTGCTGTCATTTTCATTATTTGTACGTAAAAACGATTTTACGGATTTACTTTCAACTTTGCGCTGTTCCCGTCAATTGGCCGCTGGCAATTCCAATGCAAATTGCGAATTTTGTACTGTCAAATTAAATTACATCGACAAGTCAAAGAGGACGTCAGCCGACAAAACAATTGGCCAACAAAGTGGAAATCATTTTCCAAAACAGTTACAACAAAGTGTGGATGAAATTTGATCTGCTATTTATTTCCCAGGGGGAGGAAGAATCCACGCGAAAAGCTGAAATACATCTCAATATACAATGAAGTCTGACCTCAGGGGACCTGAGCAGTTAATTAGCATTTCTGATGATTTATGTGAGCTGGGTCTAATGAAATATGTTTTCTGAGTGTGGGAGTGTGTGATAAGAAAATATGCTTAGCGTTTTGTCGGCTCCAAATTGCGTCCGTTGGCACAAAAGTTAATGTTCTGTAACGACTCTAAAAAGGGTTCTCCGGGCTCTTTCTTCTGGGCCAATGCTGTGTTGTGGCCCATTTAACACTATAAAATTATTATCGTGCATATTCGAAGGGCTCGCCGTAAAAGAAGAGAAAGAATAAATTTCGTCCCTTAGAAAAAAAGGTTAACAAAAGGCAAGGGGAAAACCATTAGCATAAATTCCAGATGAAGGGCTAAAAATTCTGGGCGGGTTTGTCGGCCGTTTTATCAAGTTGTCGCCGCAATAAAAACGTTTAGTAATTATCAGGGAAAATAAAAAATAAGTATAAATAAAGGCACACTCCATGTGTGAGCTTGTCGATAAGCGAAAGACTCATACCCATGACATACTAACCGTCTACTAATATAGTTATCAAAAAGCTTGCATGTTCGCCCTCATGTTCTCCTAACTCTTTCGATAAATTCGAACGACAAAGCTGTTCAAATGGTACACTGAAAAAAAAGGTAGAGATGTATATTATCTCAATATTAGTAAAAGTATTTAATTTAATAAATAAATACTATAAACTGTATTTTAGGTTAACAAACAACATAAATTAACAATGTGAGAAGACATTTATTCAAACTATTGTTACAAAGATTTCTTTTTGTACGCTACTTATTCAGATAATTGCTATCATCTCTACACTCAGCTTAAACATAACTTACGATTGAGTGAATGTATAAAGAAATATACAAAAGTCAGTTTAGAATAAGAAATAAAACATAAATAAGCGTATTTAGATGTTTTACTTTTTTATAAAAACTAAATTTTAGACCATACAAATATTTACTTTTATTTGTGTTTAAGTTACATTTAGGCCATTTTTTTTGTGAGTGCAGGAAGTTCGTGGGAGATGGAAAACGAAGGAAGCATAGAAAAGAGAACTTTACAAAATTGTCTGGGAAGGCAAAGTTGTCAAGGGTTGATGTCCTCGCACGCGCACACACACACACACATGCACACACGGCCACACACACACGCCTACACACACACACGCCCACAATTGCCCGAAAGTGTTCGATTTTCTTGTTAGCGGCAGGTTTTTCAAATTGCCAGGCGACAATATCCATCTACGGTGGAAGAGGAAGTTTCAAAGTAAGAAGAAGGAAGAAGGAGTCTGATGAATGGAGGGTAGGAGCAGGGGCAAAAGCAGGAGGAGAATGGCTTTCGTCTAACACCTCAGGCTTCATAACGAACCAATTGAGTGCAATTTCAGAATATTATTACGTATACGTTGTGTGCGCCTCGCTTGTGGTTTGCGGGAATAGTTGACAACTTTATGGTCGCTTGACTCGCCTAATGAGTTTTCCAGCAAATTTTAATTGAATTGCGGCGCACGGAAGAAGGGATAAAATAGGTGAAAAGGTATTCAGTGGCAAAGAACCAAGTTAATATTTAAAGTTCGCTTCTAAAATTGTCTGTTTATTTCTCGTATGTTGTAACAATTATTTATAAAAATTATTTCTAGACTTTGAAAGAGGAATGTACTTATACCGACACCAAGCCCAGTAAAATAAATAAATAAATAAACAGGAATAAGTTCTGATTTAAACGTTGCCCTCAGGAAAAGCATTTGCGAGCGAGTAAAATTTATTTTTAGTCACATTTGTGATCCCGCAATAAAAATTGGATATCAAAGAAAACAATTAATGGCCTATATGATTAAATTGTTGGTTATAATTTTTTAATAGATATGTTTCTGTTTATTAAATGACGAGTGCTTTAAGAAATTGGTTAAAAACATGATTGTTTGATTGTTAAAAAAATCGATGCTTCAGAAACCACTTTCAAGGTAAGACATAAAATTGGAATTTATGGCAATAAAACAACATACAACTTATTGTTGATCTTATGAATAAATATATGAGTAGGTACCTATGTATATTTGTATATTTTTGTTCTCTTCTCGGTTTCTTAAGTCACAATTTTATGACCATTAAAAATTCTTCAGAATACTATATATACAAGAATGCGTTTGAAAAATCCCGATTGAATTTTCAAATGGCAATATTTCATCCTCAGCCCAAGGCACCTTCATTGCACGTTTTCAACTGATATTGAAAAGCATTAGCTGGGCCTTGCAAAATGTCCCTCTCGGTTTTCCTTTTCCGTTGTCATTTTGTGGCATACCTTGCGGCGCCAGCAGGAAAATGCTTTGCGGTCTGAAGCCGCTGCGGTCCCTGGCAGCGCTGCCGTTGACATTGCTGACGTGCCCGGAGTTCTGAGTTGTGAGCTGCGAGCTGCGAGCGGTAAGTAAACAAATAAATGTTTAGCCAAGGAGACCAGGAGCCTGCCTGTCCGCCTGTGTTTACACGCTGCTGCATTAATGCGGCAGGATTTGAAGGATGTTGTGCTCCAGGATCTGATTTTGAATGCAAAAAAAAGCAAAAAGCACAACAACTTCTCAGTCATAACTTGTTGAACATGGCGGCTGGGCTGATTTCAATTTAGATTTAGGGTCCTTTTTATTGAAAACTTAAATTTTTAAAGGTAAGCCGTACACCGTTTTATTAAAATAGGTATTTTGTGCACCCATTTATTTAAAAAAATTGTAAAGGAGAATACATTTTGCTGGCTAAGATTTTCATTATTAAATGTGTTTTATCAGCATTTATTAATTAAATGGGTTGGTATACCTACATACAAACCATTTATACTGTACAATAAATAATTGTATAATGCAGCTTATCAACTTCAGGTGTACGAAATTACAAAATTTAAAAGAATGAATGAATAAATTAAGTAATTAATAACCCACTCTTTACTCTGGCCGCACAAAAATTTTAGTATGAAGTGGCATAAATTATAAATCTGTACAAATGATAAAATGCCAATCAGAATTTATGAGTTTGAAGTGGTTAAGCATAAATATTTACACGAAACTGAAATGTCTGATCTTTTAATTGCCAGCTGCTCTAAATCCCACGCACATATTAATTTAATTACGACATTTTCATGCCATTTATTGTGCCGGAATGTGCAATTATATCATAAATATATTCACGTGTCTATTTCGATTGGCCCCGTTTAATTTGTTATAATTTAAGTTTGACTATGTGAAAATCAATAAACATAAAATCGCGTTTATTTAATGGGAAAAATGTTAATTTCCATCCGATTCTATTTCATTATTTCAATTATTTTTACACACTTGCGGTGAATTGTTCGCTAAAATTGCTGGTTATGCAGTTGGGGTTTCTGTTTGACTACATAATGAAAATGATTTGTGTGCCAGATTTGGTGTTTGTCTGCGTTTATGGCCCAGAACTGTGTTGGCCACACTCTAGCGGCCGTTTGCATAATAAATGGCCAGTTGGTATGAAATAAATTGCAAAAGTCGAGCAGGAGGGAGGGAGGGAAGTTAAGGGAAGGAAATAAACTGGATCAGGTAACCGCAAATTACGTATACGACACGTGCGACCAAAAAAGGTAGCAACTAAAACAGAGAAAAACAGACAACAGATTAGCCAACAAAAATGACAATTCATGTTGATTATGTAGCTGTCGACTGTGTTGCATTTGTGATTACAGCTCTGCACAGGAAGCTCACTTGAAAAGTCATTAAAAAATATGACAAATTATATGCGGAGAGCTGCAGGGTAACTTTTTCAGTTGCGAGGCTGTTGGCCTGCAAGCAATAAACTAAAGTTAGCAGCTTAACAAAACAATAAATGAAGTTGGCAAATGCGATTGTTATGGCTCAAACAGAAAGTGAAAAAAAAAATGGGAGAGCAAACAGGAAAGAAGGGAAAAACAGGACAAAAGGCGAGCGAAAAACTTTTCCCTCGGGAAAAGTTCGGAGACAGCGGGAGAGGTGGCTACAAATTTGCTCCTCAAATTGCTTTCACGCTTCTTGTATTTAAGTTTCAAGTTGCGCTTGTGCACGGCTTTTCCTTTTCCTTTTGCCTTTTCTATACCCTTTTTCCTATTGACTTTTCGCTTTGTGCTAAACAATTTGTGTTGCCTAGTTTTTCGGGGGCAATTAGTGGGCGCAACGCGCAACAGGTGCAACTCATTGCGAATTCATTGCAGGCACAGGATTCAAAGACAAAAACGGCAACGCATATAGCGGAAGAAGAAGGGAATTGTGATTTCCCTGATGATTGTGGCCCATCAAGGTTGTGCTGGAGCTGCATATGAACTATACGTATTCATGTCAGGCAGCAGGGCTCATAGAAATGCATAGAAAAGGTGAAATTCAGTTGCTGGTGGCAGTGATAGGCCAAAGATTGCTTAAGGAAAACTTAGCTTAGAAAATATTTAGCTTATAGTGTTTTGAAACCTCTCTTTTTCAAAACTACAAATATTAAATATTTTATGTATAACTTATATTTAATAAACACATAGACACCCATGTAAAAAATGTAAATAAAACGGTGTAAAAAATATCAGTGACTTGTTTAAAGGTTCAATAATATATTGATAATACTTTAAGTTATCAAAAATATATTAATAAAATTAACAAGAATATTATTCTTTATAAGAAATCAAAGATTTGTGTATAAACACATTTTTTAGTATTCAACTAAGGGAGAACTGGGTTCAATAACTTAATACAAAAGTTAAACGTGTTTTAATTTGATATGTTTAATGCTTAACACTAAAGCTAAATTCTTTTAACCGTCTTAAAACACAGTTCCAACACACACTTAAAGAGCAAAAAAAACATTTTGTCAGCCATAAAAATCTCAATTTAAGCATAAACCGCCATCATCCTTAGTTACAGATTGACTAGCTTTCTTTTTCGATTAGGACGCCCATTCAAACTTTTTCGCCGCCAATAACATCTGAATATTGTATCTTTATCTGCGACATTTGCACCCATTCCGCAGAACTCTGTCGCATTTCCCTCAAAATCAACTGACTGACAAAGAAGCGAAACTTTCCGTGCTACAAATTGCCACACTCTTGGCTCTGGCTTATGGCCAAGCTGGGAAAACCATAGAGATTGGGGTAAGGGGGTAAGCTGGAAGAACTGGTTACAAAAACGATGGCCAGAAGTCGTGCTGCTGCCATTCCATGTGGCATTTTAGTGGCCATTGCCAAGCAATTTATGCAATGTTTGCTTGCCGAGCACGAATTGGAGCATTGAGATTTGCAGTTGGATGTTCGATGTTCGAGCAGCTGCAGTTCCAATTACGGAAAAATTGGCCAAAATGCAAATGCTAAACGGTAATTAAAGTGCAGATGGAGCAACTAAACGAATTTATTGCGGCGTAATAATTTCTCAATTAAATTTTAGGCTCTGCCCAGGCAGAGAACACCCCCCAAATAGGCCAATTTATTGATAGTAATTGGAAAATTATGCACAAAGGCGTGAAAAAATGAGGAAGAGGAGAGGAGAGTGGACAAGTGGCCAGCAGCAACCTGCCATCGATGGTAATGTGAGCCACATGTGAACGTGCACCGTCGTTACGGATACCCAGAGCAGCAGCTCATTTTTAGCCGGAAATGAACTAGAAATGTAGCTGCCGAAAAGCAGCCGCCACTGCCAGAACGACTTTTGTGGTAAATCGGAAAATAGTTGCCCAGTGCCGGCAGTCGAGAGCCACAGAAGGCCAGGGCCAAAAGACCACTATTACCCACCGAAGGGCTGTGAGTGGGCCAAAGTGAAATTAAATTAAATTTCCGCTTAACCCATTTCTACCCGTGACTGCTATTTGAGGCAGCATTTTTGACTTGAGGTAACTTATATCAAAATATTGAACAAGGAACATTTCGAGTTTAGAATTGATTTAGAAAAAATCTTAAGTATAGATACTTTTAATCCAATTATTTCCTTATCAATAAAAATATATAGTGGATTAAATAATGTAGAATGGATAGTTATTTGCGATACTCGAAGAGTAAGCAAATACTGTAAACGATCAAATGTCTGTCTGTCCGTCTGTCCGTCTGTCCGTCTGTCCGTACAAACATCGAGATCTCGGGAACTATAAGAGCTAGAACCACCAAATTTTCCATACAGACTTCTATAAGCAAAGCGCAGATCAAGTTTGTTTCAAACCCTGACCACGCCCCTTTTTACGCCCACAAACCGGAAAAAACTCTGTGGTGTCCACATTTTTAGTGCTAGAGAAAAGTGGCACTTACAAATGTTGTTCGTATTGAAAATATCTACCCAAATATCTAAAAAATTTTAAAATCTGACCATTTTCAAGAAATTGTGTATACAAATGCGCTGAAAATTTTTATTGCGCTCAAAAGTAGGCAAAACTTTTTTTTTAAGAGATTTAACTGATTGCGCATGAAAGTAGGCTACACATTATTGAAGAGGGCTAGCTAGCTGTTTTTAAAAAGGGCAATGAGTATCGCAAACCTTATAGTCGGGAAACCCGACTATAGCGTTCTTTCTTGTTTTAAAATAAAGACTTGAATATTCAAGAAACTGTATAGCAATATGTATATACTCCAGTTTATTGATAAGAATAGATTACTAGTAAATTTCTTGAATATTTTTATTTTGAGTTAATGTATATTGATTTAAGGTTTCGTAAATCAAGTGCTTAGTATTAAAACTTTTAAGGAACTTGAACTTGGTAGTAAATCTTTCTATTTAACAAACCCAATACCGAAGAAAAACCATCGAAAATGTAGCACAAAGTGGGTTAAATTTGTCAGAAGCAAAACCATTAAGATTTCCAATATTTATTAAACTTTAAAGCGGCCAAATAGCCACCAAATTCATATTTAATCAGAGGGAGCTAAAATGAATTTGCTAAAGGGATTTTTTAACTTTATTTTCACAGCCAATGCTGCTACTGTGGTTCTTTTGCTTCTTCCTCCAAAAAATCGCGGGAGCGTGACAATCGTAATGAAAAACTGATGTCAAAACAAACACACACATACACGTGAGAAAGGGAGCTGGAATGAAATAGTGTCGAGTTTTCGCCAGCCTTGTGTTTTATGCAAATTCTTTTCGCTCACCTCAGCTCAACAGAGTTTGCTGTTTGGACAGGTGAAAAAAAAGGGGAGTGGCTGGTTGGGGCCGTGGCAGAGGGGGTGGCAGAGGGGTGGGGCTTAGCAAAGAACACACAGCTTTGAAGTGCAGAATAAATAAAATGAATGAGCTGCCGAGTGTTGTGAGTGCATAATGTAGTAAGCGGGGACAAAGGAACGAACGAAGGTTGATGGAACAAAACATATATTTTAAATGGTCTTTAAATGTCAACGAGATCCAAATGGGAAGTATTTATGTCCACGTTTGCTAAGGTAAATTAGTAGACAAGGTTGAGAGCCCCTTTGAATTTTTAGAAACATGTTCATAGAAAATAATTTAAATGGGATTTATAACATTATTTATGATTTTTTTTAAGGGGTTAGGTGGGTTTCGCAAAAAAAAAAATAGATTTTTTTTAGTGTCTCATTAATTAATATAGAATCTCAAAATTATTGTCCCAAAGTTTTAAGTCGATCCGAATAATAGTTTCGGAGATACAGTCCTTAGAATGTGCGCGCGAGGCCATGTGCACTGCTTATCAAAACTTAAAATGCGTTTTCTCAAAACTGTGTTTTCAAAGTCGATTGTCAAGATTTCTCGGAAACTACTCATTCGATCTTGATGAAATTTTGCACAGGTCTTTGACAAAAACTATTTAAAAAAAAATTTTTTTTTAATTTCACCAAAATTTGAATTTTTTTGCAAAAAAGTCTCCCAAAAATCCAATTTTTACTTTTTTTGGTTTTCTTTCGTTCGTTTACGAGATTTGGGCTTGTTCTAAAAGAAAAAATTTGGTTTTTTAATTTCAGCTGATTCTGTCAGGAATTGTGCTGACAACGCGAAGGCACCTTTTTTCCGAGGGGTCACCGGAAATGACGTCACAATGGCTGACCGCTGAATAAAAATTATTCTTTAAATATGTTTGTGTAAGAAACTTAAAAGTTTTTATAAAATGTTTCATTCTTTATATAAAAAAAAATTTTTGAAAATGTGAATTTTTTTTGCCCGGGAAACCCACCTAACCCCTTAAAGCAAGTAAGATAATTTGTTGTTCAAAAAAATTATAATTTTTAATTATTTGTAACTTGTCGTTTCTTTTTTAAGTTTAGTTAAAATTTATGCTTGTTGCCAAGCCAGAAAATATTCCTAATAAAACACGTGCATACACCACGTGTACAAATCATCAAAATACTTTCCCAAAAACCGATTGATTGATGCCATGCGAGAGCCCAGAACTTTGGAAAACAATTGCAAATCTCGAAACAGAGTGCCGAACCAATTGTCACCAATGTCTGGGCAATATGCCAGCAGTTACTGCCCATAAATCAATGTCAATCGAATCCCGCCAGTCATGCATCAATCAGCCCAAAGTCAATCAAACAATTGTAAACTTTTGCCCAAGGCACAGGGACACAACAACATTTTTGTGGTGGTACTATAAGACTGGGTAAGAATGTCTCATTAGAGTGAGTTGTTACAGTTTCCGTTGCGGACCATCGCATAAATCATATTTATTAGAGCAAATGCTGTCGGCGGCCCCCGATTGTCGATTATCTGCCACAAATCAAAAACGCACAAATAACGATTTGAGAACCCCCGAAAAACACACTCGTGGCGAGAACAAAAGGAAGACTTTCCGATGTGGGGCCATAAATAAAATTTGGCCATGCAAAACCAATTCAATGTGAGAGGGGCCAATTGCTCGAACGGCAGGAAGTGATTGATTTATGTCCGCCTGTTGATCGGTGGGTGAATTTGAGCCACAAAAAAAAAATAAACCCTTTTGGCCGCAATTTCGGTTTACGTTTTTACGTTGCGCAAAACCAAATGTTTTATTGATGATGTGTGACGCAGCCAGCAATTGTCGGATGCTTTTGTGGAACCTACAATTTTAGCTGCACTTTGTTAGAATGGCCGCTGCGATGGCTTTTTGCCGGCTCATTGCCCCCGTAATTGATACGCTTCGCCTGATATTTAAGTCACGTTCCCTAACTAACTTTACCAAACAATTAGTTTCACTTCTTTTCTGCGCGCTCAAAGTTTTCCGAAGTTTGTACGGATTTTCCAGCTGCCGCGCTGCTGCAGGCTGTTGCTTATCACAATCCGCTCTAGCCGCTTGACAATGAACTTTTCCCAGTGACAGTTAAGTTTCCCGATCGCCGGACAGGGCTACGCACATGTCGCTTGAAGGGGGTCAAAATCTAGCTAAACCCTAAAAGGGACAACGATAGATAGCGGATAAAACATGTACAAGAAAAACAGGGGAAATAAGAGGTTTAGGAAACATATCTGGCAGAAAGAGATACAAACACGGATTAGCCTCAAGCAGAATCCAAAAAATAAAAGTTTGTTTGCTTTCTAATAGAATTTAGGATTTTGGTGTACAAATTTTAAATAAGCCACTTGGAATTTATATTTAATTTAATACTCAATATTATTTTGTTGGAACAAAAAAAATTAAAGACTTACATTTTAAAGATAAACCATGATAACTTTTTATGCGATAACAAATGTTGTACATAGGTGTATTCTCTGTGTGCTTTATTAACTGTTAAAAGGATTATAAAATGAAAAAATTCCTCAACCTTTTAAAACTCTTCATTTATTACTGAAAAAACTGAAAAACACCTTAAGAAAGGTAACATTGGAAAAATTCAAATAAAAATTTAGTTTTATTTAAAATGTTCTTTAATATGTATTCCTATTAATATTTTACAATCCTTACAACCGAAATAATTTATCATAAACAACTTTTCATTGTTTACCTTTGTTAATACCCTTAGTTGAAATTGAACGTCTATATATGCGTTCTATTTTCATCGTGCCAGTGTATCGACCATTAACTAAATCCCCTACACATTTGTAGCAGCAAACAGCACAGAAAACAACAAATCGAAAGCAACAGTTTGCCCGTTGTTGCAACAATTCTCATTCACCCATTCAAGTGGCGATTTTCTCTGTTTTCCTGCTGCTGCTGCTTCTGTGCTGTTTTTCCTGTGTGTTTTCCCTGCTTAAGCTAAGAGTGTAGGTATAAATATTCTATATGTACATGTCCGGGGCAATCCGCTTAACTGTAACTGGGACTCGAGCACAAATTGCATTTGGCGACCCTTCGATATGGTCTCCCTTTTCCATTTCCTTTATTTTTTTTCTAGAGCTGTAGAGCTACGGAAACCCTTAGTTACTCCATTCAATTCGCGAGCACGGAAAGCGCGCATTTATTTGCCATTTTTCAAATGGAACTTTGGCGCAGAGTTTATTGAAAACTACACTCAGTTTAATTGAATGGCTTGGCAAAGACTTTAAAGTGCCGACCCCCCGGAGTCCCCTTTCAAAGTCAAATTGTATGTGCGTGTGGTGGCCAAAGTTTTTGGGCCTCAATGCAGAAAGTTTTTCGTTTCGTTTTTTCACACCAAAACCCGTTTATATATTATAATCTGAGGGGAGAACTGAGCCCAATGATTATGCCATAAAAACAAAAGTCGGTGCCTGTAAATGGCCAACTTTTTGCTCAGCACTTAGTTTTCAATTATGGAAAATTTGCCTTATACATCAAGTAAAATATTGATTTTGACTTTCTCCCCGAAAATTGATTCCCTTGCCCAGCTTTCTCTCTCAATTACTTAATTGCACCGCCAGCGCCAAAGGACGAGGACGAGGACACTCTCAAGCAGATTAAACAATTCCTTTGCTGCGCTTAATTAAGGATGCACAGAGAGCAGGACTCGGCTAAGTGACTGTTGAATGGTTGAATCCTCCCTCCCGCCATTCCTTCCCTTAAATCCTCATTTACCACTCTTTTTCTTCCGCCCGGATTCGATTAGTGACAGTTGAGCTGCATGAAAACCCATTCAAACTGTCCAAATGCATTCCACCGAAGTTGAGTTTTTTTTACCCTTATTGTTAAACTTCTCAAAGAAGCTCCAGCTTTTGTCATATGGCAGCAAGTCATGCGTTAATTTTTTTAGTTGAGCAAATATAATGCGTTCACTTGGGCAAACTAATCACTGACAAAGTGCAGTTTCAAGTACCGACATTGGAACAAATCATTTCAGTAAAATGTAACAAGCATTGGTAATCAGCAGAAAAATAAAATAATAAATTATAATTCCTTAAAAACAATCCATTAGGCATAAGTACTTTTATATCCAAGTCCTTTTTTACACCACAAACATATCCCTTGTTTAAGTATGCAGGACCAATTTATGCGAACAAGAAGAGCTCCTATTGACTTAAGCTACCGGTAAAAATAAAAGAAAGTAATCACTGCAAAGGAAAACAATAACCAAGTGAAAATGAAAGATAAATTAAAACTCAGGCGTAAGTTAATCCCTCACTCAATTGATTTCCCTCCAGGCTGCCACAACATTTGCGCTAATGAAGTGTTTAAGGAAATTAAGAGTACGCATACGCAGTGTGTTTCCCACGCACAAGCACTCCCACATGCCAGCTCACATTACGCATACGCCATGTGTACCAAAAATAAACAGAAGACGAAATTTTTAAATAAACATTTCCATATCTGCGCCTTGTATTTTATCTGTTTTTCGGGACAATGACTAAAAGGAAGGAAAGAACGAGGGGAAAAAGAAATATAAATGTGAAATAGGGAAAACAAGTTAACGCTGATTGCACAAAGCCGGCGGATTTGTAGACGGCTGCACAGTCAACGACTTAGCCCCCCCGCGTTCACCTTTGCCCCCTACGGCAGAAACAGGAAAAGTTAAGCAAAACACGAAATTAAGAAAGGAGCCACCCCTCGATTTTCAGACAGTATGTGCCTTTGTGTGTGTCTGTAGGTAGAAAGGATACATTAACAAAATTAGCGCAGCAAGGCGTTCAAGTAAAGCTGAGGCTTCCATTTTCCATACACTTAAACAATTTTTTTTTTTTGAAATTGAAGAACAATTTTAAATAAAAGACTTTAAAGTTAAAAAAATTTTAAGTAATAAAAAAAAATAATAATAACTAATTGTGTCACATTATATAGTGTTAAACGTTACAGGGATAAGAAAAAGGGACCTACATTTTTAATATAAATATGATATCAGACTATTGATAGGTATCTATGTTAACAATTTTAAAAATAATATACAGTGTTCTTTATCTTAAGAGTTTTGTTAGGGTAAAATGTCTATTGTAAAATTAAAGACTATTTGCTTAATTCGAATTCACAAAAATGGTTTTTGTTAAATTTGTATTATTTTTATGCACCCGAGTATATATTTTCGTAAGTGTACACACACACACATTGACAGTCTAAAATTTGCTAGAGGCAAATCATTGAGGGAACAGGAAGACAGAACTCAACTCAAGCACTCAACACTCTTCGGCAAATTGCCGGAAGTTTCATGCGATTAAAGCACCATTATCGATGTGAATTATTTTAACGTTGATTTCACCTCGCTCCTTCACCGTCACCGTCACAGCACTTCGCTTTACTTGGCAATCAATTTGTTTCGGGGAACCCTAAAAAGTAATTGCCAAGCATTTGTCCGCAAACAGAAAGGAACTTTATAATAGAGTAGCGAATGCCAAAGGAAAAGGTAAAAAGAACTCAACGAAACGGAGACAAGCTGAAACTGCGACAGAAAGTTTTTCGCGCAAACTTGAAATTCAAATTAAACTTTGGTTAGTTATTTTTTCATGATTTGTTGCCACCGCTTTTCCGCTTACATTTATCATAACTTTACTTGAGTTTTATTTCAACGCGGCAAGAAAAATTTATTTTTTAAATAATAACTAATATAAAATTGAGTTTGTAATACATTTAAAAATATTTAAAAATATTAACTTTTATATATTTGTAATGAGCAACAAACATAAATAAAAATAAGCTACACTAAGCCTTCTGCAAATTAAAAACAATATCATTTTTTTGTTAAGTACCTAATACAATTATAACATTTTTTTCTAGGCTAATTATTTTATTTACCAAGTTTATAAGAATTTTTCATATACCTACCCAATATTTTTTTTTTTAAATAAAGCTGTTTGGATTATTTACCAACAACCAAAACATTTTATTAAATCAAAATTGATTTCCATGTTTGCTATTTATATGTAAACTATTTTTAAGACTGGACTTAACAGAAGTTAATTTTGACTTGCGACGATTAAATTTGAGGCCTGGCCACAGGATTCGTGGCTAATAAAGTCAGAACGGGGTTCAATGGCTGGCTGATGGGCTTTGGCTGCCTTTTGTAAATATTTAATTAGTTTGATTCACATGCCGGCCGCAAAATTTATTGACTCCAACGGGCGACCACAAAAGGGTTTTTGGGGGGTTACCACCCATAATAACGTCTGGTTCTCCGGTTTCCATCGCTCTGGGGTGCGTTGGGCTTGATTAACAAAGAGCTCTGCAGAGGAGAGCTTTCTCTGTTGCCAGCTAATTAGCATTGCATGGACAAGGTGCTGGGGATTTGAGATTTCAGGCTGCAAGGAGCAGGAGCTGCCCGCAGGTGCGTCTTCGGTTTAAGATAGCGGAAAGCCCGACTTTAAGCCACAGTGCACAGCCATCGGATCAAAAGGCAGTCGGGCATGGCTAGCAACTAATTGGCAACATTTCGGAAGCTTAAATTTAATTAAACTTGGGAAAGCATGGCAACTATGAAAGAAAAATGCTCTGCTAAGTAAACAATTTTTAATTAATAAATCGTTATGTGTTCTCCGTGTTTTTAATATTTAAAACTTCAATATAATTTGTAAAATTCTCTTCAATTAAGTTAAGCCATTTTTAACACTTTAACATGCTGAAACCCATCTGAAAAATCTAATTTTTCACCACTCTTAATAAATAATGGAAAATGCAACTGCAAAAATATTCTTTTTAAAATATTTCGCATACACAATAATAAAACAACTTTTTGTTTGTGGTCGTGCTATATTTTAATCTGAAAGACCAGTTGCAAGTGGCAAGTGTATTCAATATTTAAATGGTTTATTGACAAACCGTTTGACAGACAATTGAAATTCATGCGGATTTGTGATACAATTCATATTAATTTAAGCAAAATCGCAACATTTATCGACCGCAGACACTTTATCAATTACAAAGCCTGCGTTGGACAAACTGTCAATTCATTGTGCAGCCGGCTGAAGGGATACCGAAGGGATACCAAAAAGTTTTTAAACAATTTTTCAAAGAAGCAAAGGTATTTCAGGTAAACTATCCACGTTGCTGCTCTCAATTTGCATAAGCTTTTCTCTTATCTTACATATTTCCTTTTTTAATGACTGTCAATATGTTTACTTTTTGCACGAAGAGCGCATCAAATCAATTTCAGTATTTTTCAAATAAAAATCATATAAAGTTGCGCTGCTCTCCCTCTTCCCACTTTCCACTTCCCACTTCCCACTTCCGCTTTGCTCATGTTTACAAAACGGAAATGCCCGTAAAAGTATGCCATAAAATTTGTATGACCAGGACCACGCATCAACAGCAATTGAGAATTTGGCCAAGAGAGAGGGAATTTATCTACCATATTGTACAAAGGAATTGCTCCTGCTTTTTGTTTTTGTGTGCGAGTTGGGTAAAAAAGTTTATGGTAAATAATTCAAATGTTTTGCGTACTTTTGCGAGCGTTGTCTGTCAGAGTTTTTTGTTTGTTTCGCTTGCTTTTTATTGTGACAGGCCAAATTACAAAACGCTAGAAGGGAATACGGATGGTGCTGTGATTAAATTTTTATTAATTTTTAATTGTTATTCACCATCAAAAGTATTATGTAGCAATTAAGCGGTTTATGTAGCTTTACTCAATGCTTGAGTAAACTTTAAAATTCAACGAAAAACTCCATTACACAAGTTGGCATGGTTACTGCCGGAGCAGGGGAAAATGTCAAGCAAACTTATTGAATGGTACCAAATTTAGTTGCTGTTCACTTGCCAGCGATTTTGACAGTTTGCTAAATTACGCGACATTAACTTAATAGACTTCTATATATTTGGCAGACATTTGGCAGCTGCAGTCGTCGTAAGTTGAAAGCAGCAGCACGAAGCTCGAATAAAAGCCACAAGGCAGCAAAAGTCCCGGGAAAATAACACAAAAAATACAGGACAATAACAAACAAGCGCTTGTGAGTGTGCAGATGGAACAATCTATATGTCGACTCACAAAACTCATACAATATATTTTCTTGTATCCCTCATCGACTTTGCCATCCAACTTCTCTTGGCAACGGCATGTCCTCCATCCATCGCCTGAGTGGGTGCGCTTTCTGGGGTAATATAAACTTTGATTGAGCTCTAGGCAGTCAATTTACAATATGGCTGACCTCCAAACAAAATATCAGTCTTACTTGCTAGCCATAATTTTTAAAGCACACAATCGTGGCTCGCTTAATGTAGTTCCGTTGCACACTCACTGCATTTGACTGGGTGCAGTTTTGCGGGGTGTCGGGCTGACATAAGCGAAAAAACGAAGGCTGGGAATATAAGTGAGAATGGGGAAGGACACTGAAGGAAATACTCTTTGAAGGCAAAGTTAAAATTAAACACTTAAGAAACAACAGTTTTCTGTAAAAAAAAATTGTCTTATAACCATAAGTTATTTTTAGAAATAAATAAAAGCTCAATTCACATGCAGAAAAAAGTAATCACTATAAGTTTTAAAACATTTTTAAGATTTCAACAGTATGAATAATACATTTATTTATTCAAAAATGTGTGGTTATGTGTACTTAAACAAAAATAAAAAAATCTCAACTATTTCTTAATCATTTTGACAAATGCTTATCCTAATATTTTGACAAAAAAACTTATAAATTAACACAATTCATTTGTGTAAATTCAATCTTGTTATTTATGGAGGCCAACTTGTCACCCTCAGCTCTCAGCCCAGATGATTTGCTAGCCCCTTTGCATTTACATTCTCGAGGCTCTCGAAAGGAAAGCGTATTAAAATCTGTCACAAGTGGGGGGTGCCGGGTGGAATAAAGTGTGTGGGGGTGCGTGGAGTGGAATGGAGGATGGGATATAAAAAAATTGCATGTGCAGCAGAAATTAGTGGGGCCATCGACACAACCCAAACCCCTTCACATCGCTTGGTGTCTGGCTGACTGCTTCTGCGCTGCTGCTGCTTATGCTGCGTTAAGCAATGAAGCAGCGCACACAGATACACACCCACACAGAGGCAGTATTCTTACACACAGATACACACACAGTCAACCCTCTGCGCTCTCGTATATCACTCAATGTTATGGTTATCAGCAACTGTTGTTGCTGCTTCCGCTTGGTATTGCAGTTGCTGTTGCTGCATGTTGCTGCTGCTGCATGTTGCTGGTGTTGCTGCTGCACATCGCCAGACACTTGAATTTGCTAACAATGCACGATGGCGTTAACATTGTGCCTTGTTGTTGTCGTTGTCGTTGCTAGTTGTCAAAGTTGTTGCCATTGTTGCCGGTGCTCCTGCTGTTAGTTGGCATCCATAAATTCTAATATTAATGGCAATGGGGCGTAGGGAGTATATCTTCTTGGTGCTTGGTACAGCTGCCTTTGATGATGCTTCCCCTTTCATGTAAATGTCAAGCCAAGGCAACTCCCCACCATTGAGAGTTTCCCTGATTGTGGTTGCAATTGCAGAAATTTTTATTCGGTAAACATATTTTTTATACAGAATTTATTTACTCCCCAAACGCACATTCCGATTTCCATTTCCTTCCCTTTGCACAAAATCCAATTTAAAAGGACGAGAAAGCGATGAGTTTATTTTAAGTAGTTTTGCTGCAAATTCCCTCAGGCGTTTTGTGCGTTTGTGCCTCAAAGTCCATTAAAATTCAATACACAGTCGAACATAAATTCGATAAGTTTGAGCGGGCGGCAGCAACATGTTTTATTTTTGGTCCAGCCACGAGCGTATATATGTATGTATAAGATAAAAAGGACGAGTGTGCAAAGGTGTGCGGGAGTGTGATGCACATAAATTCAATAGAGAAAACATGCGAATGCCACTGGCAACAGACACACACATACCGCATCGAAATAATAAAATAAAACTTTATTGACACAAACATAAAACCCCCCAATGGACGTGTCTCTACCACACACACACATGTACCACGTGTCGTATGTGGGTTTCCCCACACAAGTAGACAAATTTATGCATCTGTAAATATTGTTGCTATTTGATAAAAACATATTGACAAACATTTGCCGAATCGAACCTCTAAACAAATTGTGTAACTGTCTCGGCAGCAAAAAATTGCACAAATAAAACACATTTGTCACCACCGATGCAGATGCAGCGCACAATGCGAGAGGTAAAAAGTGTTGACAGTGGTCCAGACGTTGTTGCAAAATATTGCTGGACACATTGTGAGGGAAACGATAGGATATTTGTATGGTTTTTGAGGGGGGGAAATTTAAAAAATGCAACCGGATACATAAACTGATGATTTTTGCACTTCGGTATTTAATTTTTGATTTATTTCGTATAAAAATATGATATCGATAAAATTTAATGTATTTTTAAATACGTTATCGCCATTGCTCAACCATCTTTATTAATAGTAATAAATTGTGAAAGTATGTTTAAACACATGATTTATTTTTTGTATTTGGACACCAAAAGAAGTAAGTACTTATTATAAAGATTTTTTTATAAAGATTATTTTGTGATATAGAATTAAATCCCAGAAAAGCTAAGCACTTAACTCCCAAATGTTTTGCCCCGTTAAATATAATTCTCCTCTGCCGCCTTAACTGCTATTTTTTCTTGCACTTCTTTAATTTAAAAAATTTCAGCAATCTGCATATCATAAAAGAACATGCAAAACATTCTTCTCGCTCTCCTTTTTCTGGCCCCAAAAGTTTTTATGGTTAAGCCTTCTACTGCTTCTGCTGTTGGCTCATTTAACGAAACAATTAAAACGGCTTATGCACTAAACTGGCTAACACATTTATGCGACAGAACCGAAAAATCCCAGGCAAAAGCCCCAGAAACGAGCTGAATTTGCATTTGCCGCCTAATATAACTTTAATTGTTTGGCAAATGATTCAGTTCTTGGATACTGGTGCGGGGAAAATCGTTTAAAGCCAAGCGAAAAGTTCTGCAAAGGCACATAAGATATGCAAGTTTATTTTCCATAATGTGGAGACTCCCAACAATGAATGTTGAATGCAACTTGGCCAGACTTATGCTAAAATTGGTGCTCACACACATTATTGGCCTGATAAAGCGAACAGGCACGTGCAGCAAAAGGCAGCTCGTCACTGTTCCTTCCTTAAATATGGGCACGCAGAAAAATGTATTTTAAATTCACATAAACTTTTAAAAAATATATATTTTGTTAAATTATTTTATTATTAAAAGAAAACCAGTAGAAGAAGCTAAACTTAAGAAAATTTTAAATACACACTGGGTTTAAAAAGGAGAAGTTAATATATCTATTCTTTTTCAGTCTTAAATCTTTAACTATATAATACAAATTTTAAAAATGTAATGTAAGCCAGTAGAAGAAATTTAATTTAAGTAAATGATAAATATACACCAGGTTTAATAAAGATAATTAAATATTTTCTTTTCCAGTCTTAATCCTTTAATTATATAAATAAATATTTAAAAAAATGTTTAAGTCATATCAGGAATTTTATTTAATTTAATTATTTTATATTTTAATAATTTGTAATATGTGTTCAAGTATATACTAAATCAGTAAAACAAGTTAAACAAATCACTCTTTAATAAGTATAATTTTTTCGGACATCTTTTTCTCTAACTGCCTTTCCTCTTTCGCAGGAAACGTGCGAGATTCTTAGGCAAATGTTTCACAGTTTTAGACATGTGCGCCCATTAGATTGAACAGCAGGATCAGCAGTCGGGATGTGGATGTGAGGAAGTATGTATTCGTATCCTGAGAAGGGGTGCGTCTTTGTGTGTGCGTATTTGTGCTGTGCATTATGGCTGACGAGAACAACGTCGCTGCTGCAGCAGCAACTAATAAAAGCTTTATGACAAAGTCTCACGAAACAGCAGGAGACACTGGGGGTAAAAGAACGCAGAAAGGAGAGTAGTAGTGGTAACTTGGGCCATTGAACCTGGGCCTATGTCATACTACAACCATTCTTCTGCCTGTTTCCTAGTTTAAGGAATGTCCTCTTGGTCCCTCGTGTTTTGTGTGTCTGTGAAAATATTTTCAAAGTCTTAACCTCACTGGGTGAGCAATCATAAATCAAATGCCACTGCGCTGTGCTACCTTTTGTTGCTTGAGTGCCCACACACGCACACACACAAGCGAGCTGCCATACTCACTCACACACACATGCACAAGCTGTCGTCGTTCTGGTGTAGCTTAAATTTTATTTATGGCTGGCACCGTTCGATGTTTGTATGTATGCGGGTATTTGTGCGAAAACTAACACACCAAAAAAATGCGAAGCCTGAGCATAAATAAGGAAAAAATGGCTGCATACCTCAATGGGGCTTCACACACACACACACTCTCGCCGAAAGTTTATAAAGTTTTGTGTCTATCAACGCAGAATTCGTATCAGTGGGCTCTGAATTTTCAGGTTTTTTTTACTGTCTCAGGTCTTTTGAACCATGAGTTTAGGGAGAAATTTTTTCTAATAGTAAGTAACTTTAATTTATTTTATAATTTTGAGTTTCAAAATTCTTGTAAATTTGTAAATTGTTGGTAAAGTTTAAATAAATGAAATCAAAGATAAAAGTTTTGTTTCAAATCTTTTCAATAAATTACTCAAAAATATTTTTAATTACTCATTAATTACTTACACAAATATGAGTTGCTTAGTTACACAAAGATCTAAAACTATTTTAGTGTTCTTCAATGTTTTTTTAAATATACATTTAATGTCATTAAAAATTAATTGACCTAACCTTAAAAATTAAAGGCCTTTTATGAAGAAGGTACTATACTTTCCTTGAAATTTTTTTTTAAATGTTATATATAATTTTTCTGTTTTATTGTGTACTAAAGGTTAAAACAAAAACTAATGAATGTTTACAAATGAGTTTTTACACTAATATAAATTATTTATATATCAGAAATAAATCTATCTAAAAAATTTATTAATCGGGGTGCCACAGAAACCGTTTAATTTCATAGAGAAGGGGTTGGACATTGGTTGGAATTGGCGAACGGTTTTCTGACCCCGAATATGACCACAAACAAACTCTGTACGTTTTCGTTTTAATGTTAAGACCTAAAGACACCTAGGACAGCTAGTTGTAGGCACCACAAAAAGCCTGCTACTAAAAAAAATGAGCACATCTCCGCAGGAGGGACAACAAATAAAATAGATAATAAATAAGAATTGACAAATTTATTGCCCAGACACGATTGCTGGGGACACGGAGATGGAGGTGGGACAACGGGACGGATGAGCCTGTCTGAGTGAATGGCTGATTGAAGCTGACACTTTGCTTGCCAGGGGCTGAAAACATTTTCCTGGCTGCAAAATGACTTTGTTTCAATGCCTGTCGACCTGCCTGACAACGGATTGCATGAGCCGTGGCTGAAACGGGATATTCCTAGTCATAATGTTGTGGCAGGCGAAACCTTTTGCTGGTCAGTGTGTGTGTGTTCGTGTTTTTGCTGATTTGCGCATATTTAATATTTTTTGCAACTACTCTACTGCCGTTTGACGGCATGACCCGAAAATGGCGCAAAAATGTGTCACGTTTCAATGCCTGCCCATGCGGTTTTAACGCAATTAGCCACAACAAATTACCATCATCAGTGACATCATCGTCATCATCATCATTGTCCCAGTGTGCTGAGCTTCATTATGAATCCGAGTCCTGGCTGCTGGCACGTGAAACATGCGACTTTGGTTACACGGAATGTCCGTCCAGTGACCCCTCATCCACCCGTCCAGCAGTGGTCCAGTGTACCGTGTAACAGTTAGCAGGGATACGGAATGGGAAAATCGGGTTACAGGCGGTGGGTTATAGCCATGTGTGTTATATGTGCGTAGAGCATTTGCGGTACAATGAACTGACAAGTGTAATTATGCTGTTGCGCTGGGCGAGTCTGGTCTGCCGTGCTCCACATAACCGCTGATTGCAAGTTTATGTTGGGGGCAGTTCATGTTGGAGAAGTTTCCCTGTAAAAGCAAGGCAATATTATAATTTTTAAAATCCAATTAGGACTTCACAGTTGGATACAACACATGTAAGCAAGTAAACCTAGCCGTAAAAAATATAGATCATTATTAGAGATTGGCTATGACTTACTTTATAAAAATCAGGAATTTATTCAATGGATTTGTTTTACTCCTTGTAAATTAAAATATATTTAGAATTATTGTTGCTTTTAATTTTACTCCAAATATGTCAATGTAGTAGGTACATACTAAAATCCTTTTAAATTTTTAAAATCCTCAGTTACCTATGTATATCTACCCTTCTTAATTAGAGCCAACTTTTACTCCCTATAAAAGTTTCTTCTTAGCATTTAGCTTCGAAAGCTCACATCCTACATATCCCCCAAACTAAAGCTTAATGAAAATTAGTTGGGCTGGAAATGCTTTAACTAATTATGGAGGGCCATGTGGCAAAATCGGTGCTAAATATTTAGTGATTCCATGGGGATGATAGTAGATATAAGTTCACCTGCTGAAGATGGCCAAATTGTAATGGCCCAAAAGGAGACATTTGTACTTTATTGATATGGCCAGACAAGTAGCGACTAATTACTATTTTCTTTCAGCAGAATTCGGAGCTAATGATATGTATATAACCAAATTAATATTAGGTTTCTGAAGTTTCATATTCTAAGCTTAAGTCTAGTACATTTTTGCACCTGTGCATTTATTTAATTATTTTTTTTTGGTTTTGCCAACTAGGAAAAATCCAATTAAATTGATACAGAATATAGGTATTTGATTTTTCTCTCCCCAACAACATATTTTATTTGAAGTTTTACCGCAAAAATTCATTTGGCAAAAACTTTTCATTCATTGTATTCATTATTCCAATAAAAGTCAAGATATATTTTATTGGAGAGCCATTGAGTGTGGTGAGGTGAAAATCAAACTAAACCGACAATATATTTTGTGGTATTTTCTGCCAACAAGGAGCAGATTTATTTAAACGACTACCCAAGGTGCACAATATTTTCATTTTCACATCACATTTCATAAATCCCAGGCCATAGCCTAATTCAGGGTTTCTCCACCCACCCCGGGATGTCCCAGAGGGAGTGGGGAATACGGGCCAAAAGGACATCAAGAGAGACAACAAAGAGGCACTTTAAGTGAAACTAAACAGCCATGCAAGTGACGTTGTCGGATTGCGGTTTGCAGGCAGGGAAAAAAACGAGCTGAGCAAGAAGGGTTGTAAATGTTGGATGGCCGAGTGTCCTGGACTGGATGGGATGTCCTTGCCGTGGCTGCCAGTTGGCCATGTTGTCGGCTTGGGCAATACAAATTAAAATTAATGATGCACTCACAACAGCAGCACACGGCGGGCAAGGCCACATAAAAACTACTTTACATGCGGGTACACGATGTCGCAAAGGCTAAGCTGTCCCACCTGGCCAAAACGTGGGGGGGATTCACCTAATTTAATGCTGAAATTGCCATCTCCTCCCTCGTCGCCCTGGACTTTTTATCTTGTTCTCTGAAGGCGTCGCTTGCTAAATGCTTGCGGCTTCCACACCCGACACAAAAGAGTGAGGCATCCGTGGGATACTTTTGCACACATGCAGAGCACAGAGCCTGGCTAAAATTCAGGGGGGCAGGGAAACCACTTCAATTTATTTTTGACCAACATATGGCAGCCTGCAGACCGAGGAAGTGAAAGGAGCGACCCAAAGCCAGGAGCGCATGTTTGCAGTGGGTATATTCGACAGGTACATTAAATGTATATAAACCTTTTCTATTTATTAGTTATCCTAGTTAACAGATAACTTTATATTAAGGAACTACTCAAAAAATCAGTACTTAAAGTAAATGGGTTTAGGTCATTCAGTGAATGTTCATTTGATCATTGGAAACGTTGGTCCTTAAAATCAATAAAAAATTTTAATAAATGTCTTTATTTAAGTCGTAGAGCAGAAATATCGTTTTTCTTTTATTAATTATTTTATTTTTAGGGAAGCATTTCCTGTTTAATATTTTAACATAATGTTTCTAAAGTATGTTTAAAAGATTTATAATTTAAATTAATTAAATTTAATGATAGTAGATTTATTTAAAATATGAAAATGAACATGTAGAAAGTTATTATTAAATGTAATTAATATTTTTAAATTTTGTAAACACACATTTCGCTTCAGGGTATAACCCGTTTCGACTTTACCAAAACATATAGTGCTTTGTTATTTCTATAAACAGCGAAACGGGTTGAAAGGGAAACCTGAGCGTCCTCGTCCTTTTTAGCCAACTAGTTAGCTCCCGAGCTTCCCAAATTGGGGAAAAACACGGCCACCAACATTGTTACTGCCCTTTTGTTGGTGTTTTTTAGCTTTGTTTGGTTTGGGTTTCGCTTAGTTTTTTTTGTTATCAAAACAAAGGTGTGTATGTGTATTTGCGAGTGTGGAAAACGTTTTACTGTTTCCCACTCTTGATTATTGTTTTTAAACAACAATTTTCTTTTCATCAGCATTTCAATTAGTTTCTAAAACGACAGGCACCACTTAAGCAGGAATTTTAGCCCCCCAAAAAGTGGGAAGGCCACAAAAGCCTTTTATACGCCCCGATGCCTTCCAATTTCAAGGGCTTTGCCAGCTGCTTTGGCACTGCGACAAAGTAAATTAATCCATTAGAGCGTTGGCTTCGGTTTTCTGCTGCATTCTTATTTTTTCCATTTTTTCCCATTTTTTTTTTACTTTTTAATTCTTGTTTTTCCTTTCAGCTTGACGTGACCTGGCGATGGCTTCGCTTCGGAAAAACCTGGGGGCAGGCAGCTTCCATCTTCAACAGCTTACACTTCAATTAAGTTTTCCCTCGACTTGCCGGCCATTTGCCGCAGAGCTGACTTCTTCGCCTGCAATTTGGCAGCAATTATTGAAGCTTTGCCAATGGCAGGAGTCAGGTCACAGGGTCGACCAGAGGATGGTAGATGGTAGATGGAGAATAGGTAGAGTAGACAGCTCATACAATATAAATAAATTGCAACCGAAGCCAACGAGGGAGGACATGGGAAAATTTGCACTTGAGGATGGTTTAAAAAGCGGTTACATATTTCCCACGTATGTACATATGTAGCCCCATTTTGCGACAGTAATTTCCATAATTATACGTATATATTTCTAAGCCATGCAAGTGAGAGTGGGTCAAGTACTTAATAATCAACGCTCTCGGGTGGCACACAGTTTAGGGCTAATTTCGTTTTCCAAGAGAAATATATCCCTGCGTCTTGCATATTAAATAAGCAGGAACAGTGGATAAAACAGTTAAAAGGATGGAAGATTTCAAATGAGTTTAACTAAAATTTACTAAATTTATTTAATTTAATTTACTAGTTTGATTTAATGTTGCTTAAACTATGGTTATGTTTTTATAAGAACCAAAAGAATACCAAAGACATGATTAGTGTTAAAATCAAATTATGGATTATAACACATTTACCAAATTTAATCACAACATTTCCAACTCAGTGTAAACGATACTTTTTATATACAAAATATATAAAATAAGTTTATTTAACGGTTTTTCAAACACACTGAACACGGTGTCTTAAGAAGAGTGTCATACTAAAATGTATATATGTATGTATGTTCATATGCATAAATGTTACAAAATATGTATAAATATGACCCAAGCCACCAGTGTGTTGACAGCGAAAAAGAACAACGCGACATTCTCAGTTTTTGTTAGCAGCGTATATCGCGTGTCTTGGGGGCAGCTCATACCGCTCCGTTCAACTAGCAACTTATACCGCTAACCGCCGAATCCCTGACTAAAACACAACAGTATTTCGTTAGGAACTGATCTTTATTTGGCGCTCATCGCGTCTTTTATACCCTTTTCCACTTATGTACTAGTTACAGGGTCCTTATGTATAAGCAACTCCAGGGGATTATATGTCTAAGATATTTTGGGCACAAGTGTATGTCATAGGGGGTAATAAATGTCTAGTGTCAATGATTTGGGTTAGCTATTTGATTCTATTTATGTTGAAAGCAGCACATGATTCCTAGCTACTTGACTCTCGGGTCTTAGTGTTATCTGAAGTGGTGTGGTGTTGCACCAACAGCCTAATTACCCATGTTCAGATCTGAACATTCTGCCGGGGGCCTTAATGCCTTTATTTATTTGGATTCATTGTATTCATTGGTAGCCCGAATTCTATGTTAATATGTTTTTTATCATTCTTACATTTACTCTTTACATAAATAAAACTTATTACGATTAATGTTACAATTATAATTATTAGCGCTAAATGCCCACTAGCAGTATGGATATTAATTCCTCTTAACTTAATATTTTCAGCTTTTTGTTCTTCAATTTGCTTTTTAATGTTAATTATATCATATGTATTATTTATGAGCCTTGATGCCATTGGCTTAATTTTTTCTTTCTTAATATTAAACGCTACTGTAATTAGTGGTGCTACCGGCTCCTTTATGTCGACTTCTGTGACTATTTCGTGCGCAGCTGTTAAAAGGTGTTGTCCATTGCGGGCTGAACATCCGTTGCGCAGTCTCAGTACTCCTTGGGCTTGAATTTGCGTGACCTGACTTCGATGGTTTCCACATGTCCATTCCAACAACGGGTCGTTGAAAACCTTATACAGCCAAGAATTTGAAGTAGACAATTCTACCCACATGTTTTCGGCACGACTCTCTTGGAATTCACATATTGGGTTCCGACTCTGCTTAAGGGCCGATAACTCACAAGAATTGTCAGTAGCTGATTTCCAGATCCAGTTTCCTCGACAAAGAAAATTCTGATTACTTTGACGAGAGCAAGCATTTAACTGTGTATTTGTTTTTAACGCATAAGAGTCCTTGTTGAAGTTGTATATTAACAAGTCAGCCTTTAACTGCGGAACGATTGTTTTGCCATAATTTGCGAATGGTATTGGAATCATTCTGTACACTGTTGACGCTTCCTGATCGAACAACGGTATTTCTGCGTGTATGACCAGTTTCTCATCCACAACGATCGCTTGGGCTGTCATTAAATTGTATATCTCCCTTATTTCTGTTCCAGTTGAAGATCCAGGTAGCTGCAGGTTGGGTGGTAGTTTCTCTTTAATTAGAGCAATTTCCCGTTTTATTTGTGTTGGTTTTAGCAATTGGGGGTTAACCCGACCGTGATTGAGGTCAATTAATAAATTTGTAATTGATCCTTGCGTTTTCTCACAGCTTTCCAGCAATTGTGTAATTTGAAAAAGCATCGTTTGATATGCTAGCGCCATCCGATTCACATATTGATTTTCGTGTACTTCTTTGTGTAACCTCATTATTTCGTCTTCCATAGCTTTGAATTGTTCGTTCATTTCCTCTGATGTTTTTGTAATTATATTTAACGTCGAATCTATTAAGGATGTTTGTTTTAGATACATATGTTCCAGATCTTGTTGATTATCGAAGATGTTTTGCATATTTGCTTCAATCATATTCCTGTCTGCAGCATCCATAGTTCCAAATAATATATGATGTATAGTTCCAACAAACTCAAAGGGTGCTCTTTTCTGTCTTTTTCTTTTGAATATCAACTCGTTATTTGCCTTTAGCTGATTGATTCTATTATTAAAGTTGCGTACCATTATTTGACAAGCTCCTTCATATAAAATTAAAGCCTTGCAATTCACTGCTAGTTCCCAAATATATTTATCTATCTGTCCTAACTCGGTGTTGTATGGCTCCAAGTTATAATAAATAATTAAATTCCATTTCGACGCTGCGATGTCCATTAGTCCAAGATTGTCCAGGTATATCATCGTGTTATTCTCCAATGGTTGCATGTTGGTTATTCCGCTTGCTGGACTTTCTATTGCCTTTATCCCCGTGAAAAGGGAAAACATAAAAAGGCAACTTAATAAAGTTACTACTTTAGTCAATTTTAATTTTCCATCTTCTTGTTTCGTTAACAACTTCCATCGATCCAGAGGTAACACAAAGCTATCGTCTGCTAATCTGGTATTGATCGTTGGCTTTTTAATAAAAGGGGGAAGGGGCTTCCCGGATTCCCAATCTTCTCCAAAGTGGAGACTTCCCGGCGGCCTTAAATGCCTTTTCAATTGTTCATTAGCGACGTCCGAAATTGTTGTCTGTGCTTGAAGTTCAGCCAATTCAAAGTCACGCTGCTTTTGCACATCGGGCTTAGTTGTTTTCTCATTTAAAACACTAAGTTTCTTTTTAATAGGTGATATTAAAGTTTCATTTTGCAAACTTTCCGTCAATTGATTTTGTTTTCTTCCAGGTGTATTCACGATTCCTGACAAAATCCATCCCAGTTTGGTGCATTGACCAATCATAGTGTCATCTTGCTTTACTCCCTTACAAGTAATTTCGGCTAATAAATCTCCTCCTATTAGCACGTCAATCTTGCCGCGTTCATTAAAAGTAGGATCCGCTAACATTATATCTTCCCATTTTCGCATGTCATATTTAAACGATCTTGACGGTTGAGGATTTAATAATTTTTTAATACGATTGCATCGGTCTCAAATTCATAATGACTTGTAAACTTTGGTCGAATTTAAAGCAAAATTGATTCTTTGGATAACCCAACTAAACTGTCACCCAATCCATATATTTGGGTTTTCTTTTTTGTGTTGGTAATCGTAACATCTTTGCTGCTTCTACCGATACAACAGAAATTTGAGATCCTTGATCTACTAACGCTCGAAGTGTTTTCCATCCCCCATTTACATCCTGCACTTCAACTTGTGCCGTGGCTAATAATGTGGTTTTTTGTGTCGTCGTTATCATACCAGCTTTGCTTCCTTTTTTGCCATGTAATAAATTGTGATGGGGCCTATTACACTTCGAGCACTGTTGTTCTACTTGACAACCTTTATATGTCGTGTATCTGTGACCCAAGCACTTGAAACATAGTCGTTCCTGGCGCACAAATTTCCATTTTTCTGTAGTGGACAAGTGACAAAATTTAAAGCAATCTTGTAGTTTGTGTCTCTTTGCTTTACAATATGCGCAGTTGCCTTTTGTTTTACCATATGCGCTGTTGCCACCGATCACTGATATCAACACTCTTGGATTTTCTCGAGCTACTTGAAAGTGCCTGGGTTGCCTCACTGCTTTAATGGCTTGTAAATGTTTTTCCAAAAATTCCAACACATTTCGAAGGGTCTGTACCTCTTTTGTTGCACATGAACTGTGCTCATACTGTTGCTGCCCTTGACGGTCAAATTTCCTCAATAGGATTCCAGCAATGAAGACATCGGTGTCTTCTAACGCGATGCCCATGCCCTTAATGGCATGAGTGCATTTTTGCGTCGTGTCCAGCATGTTCTGAACACTCTTTTCTGATTCGCTGTTCATCATAGGCAAATCAAGAATTTGATAATAATTTTTTATAAATAACTGACGTCTATTTTCGTATCTGCTTTTTAAAATGCCCAAAGCTATTTGATAATTTTCATCACATATGAGCAGATGCTTTATTAAATTTGAAGCTTCGCCTTTTACAACTTCCTTCAGTCGCATCAGTTTTATCTTGGGCTTCATCATCTCATCGCTGTCGATCATTTCCTTAAACATGTCAAAAAATCCTGCCCATGCGGAAATGTCTCCAAAAAATGCAGGGACCTCCATCTCCCTTACAGTTATTCGACGTTCTTCAAGTTTATTCTGTTGCATCCAAATTTCTTTATTTCTTTTTTCTATTTTTATCTTCTCATACCCCTCTAAAATTGTTGGGGTTGTTTGTCCATTTATTTTCAGTTCTTTTAGATTTTCGGTAAGCCGCAGAAAATCTTCCTCAATATATTTCATATATATTTCTTGTAGTCTTGGGTCTTGGCCCGCAGTTTTTAAGGTTCCAAGAAGCGCTTGTTTTGCCTGGTTGTACTCGTGCAAGCGCATTTCCTGATCACCAACAAGTTGTTGCATGGAATGGTTCATCGTTTCCTCGGCTGATTTTTTATTAAATTCCGCCATAATTATGTTTTTTAAGGCTTGTGTTTTTCCATAACCATCTTTGGAAAAATAGTCCCCTGTAAAGACAGAAATACCAAATTTGCTCCATCTGTTTGAAGCACTTCTTCCTCCCATTTTTTCATCTGGCTGTATATGGCTGATTGACTAGCCGCCAAAGCATTTAACGCTTCTCTTGTAAGTACCATTTTTAAGATTTTTATTTTATTTACTAGAAGGGTTTTATTTATTAACAATGGAAGTTCTTTAATTTTTCCTCGTTTATTTGAGACTATGCCGTGGATTACGCTTCGTACGTGTCCGCTGTCGCCTCGCCGATGTGTAGTTGTTGTTGTTGATCTCCCACGTCGTTGTAGATACGCTGCAGATGCAAGCCTCCGCTGTCGTTCCTATTTAGCCGTGGTCCGACGCTCGATTTCTGTTGTTCGTGGACCTCCCACGCAGTTGTAGATACGTTGCAGTTGCTCCTTCTACGTCCAGTGGATCTCCCACGCCGTAGTAGCTCTGTTCAACGTCCTTAGTTGCCTCTGATACGTCCAGTGGATTTCCCACGCCGTAGTAGCTCTTGTTCAAACGTCTGCAGTTGCCTCCTTAAAAGGCCGCACTCAGTCGCTTGATCCTGGTTCTCTCACGTCTACTGCCAGTCCTGTCCCTCGCAGCAGTCTTAGGTTTAATCGTCGATTTTGATTTTGTTTTCCTAATCTTGCCGTAGTGCACCGTTAAGTGCGCCTTGCGGACTTTTCTACCGTGGATACCGTAAAGTATACCGATCGGTTTGGCAGTCTACATGAGCAAAGAAAAATCTTATGCTCGAAGGACCATATGTTAGCAGCGTATATCGCGTGTCTTGGGGGCAGCTCATACCGCTCCGTTCAACTAGCAACTTATACCGCTAACCGCCGAATCCCTGACTAAAACACAACAGTATTTCGTTAGGAACTGATCTTTATTTGGCGCTCATCGCGTCTTTTATACCCTTTTCCACTTATGTACTAGTTACAGGGTCCTTATGTATAAGCAACTCCAGGGGATTATATGTCTAAGATATTTTGGGCACAAGTGTATGTCATAGGGGTAATAAATGTCTAGTGTCAATGATTTGGGTTAGCTATTTGATTCTATTTATGTTGAAAGCAGCACATGATTCCTAGCTACTTGACTCTCGGGTCTTAGTGTTATCTGAAGTGGTGTGGTGTTGCACCAACAGCCTAATTACCCATGTTCA